>JAQGBH010006835.1:0-11859 GCA_034698265.1 Sminthurinus aureus
ATCCGAATATGACCACTAAAATGACAACTTCAATTTGATGTATCCGAGTGGTTCAAAGCTAAAATAACCGCTCATATGTGCTTTGTGCTTATCGTCAATCTAGTGTTCAAAAATCAAACATTTACTATTCTACATATATATGCAAAATTGTTTCACAAATCAAGTTTTTTATGACATATTATGATGTTGTTTTATTTGGTTTGTCCTGTTGTACTTATGCTAATTCCTGTCAATCTAAATGTACTCACTTCATGTATCATTACTTAATCCATGAAAATGTCTCTTTCAACTGAACTGTAAGCCGTAGTCCATAAAACTCTACTGCAATTTTAAGTGAGACATTGATTGTGTACTAAAAACGCGCCACATTTCCCATTCAACATTAGAAATAAAAAAAATTGTTAGAATAACATTTTCAAATAGTAAAAAGTAAAAAGTACCTGTAAAAAATCTTCATTTAGCTGTTTCCTATTAAAATTCTGGAGCTAAACAGAATGTGGGATAGAAAGTAGCACTTTTCAGGTTCAAATTACAAATACCTGCTTTTTCACCGCATGCATCTCTAATCCAGAATCCAGTAGAATTCAGAACTAAGAACTGATTCATTTGTATTTATTGCGCATATTAATTCGTGCTCCATGTATTTTTTTGTATGATTAATTAAATATATGTTGCGTAACACTCTTCTCAACATTCTCATGTGAACTCATTTTTGACGGACTATTGAAGACCTGTTCTCTTTATACTTTACACTTTGTACAAGCTGAAGCTGGACGATGGACGAGCCGTATTACATATTATCATTATTACTCATCATGTATCATGTACTATCAAACAAGAATACATAGAGAGAGAGAAATGATTAAGATCGCTGAGCTTTGAGCTTATAGCTTTTAGATTTTGCTCCATATACATATTTTAACCGTATATACTTATCATGGATAATATCCTAATTAAGATTTAAGATTAGCCAAGTGGAAGACAGAAAATTCACTTGATTCTAGATTCTAGACTCCAGATTCCAGTCAAGACAACAACTGACGATTGACGATAAAATCTGCAATGTAGTTTAAAATAAATTAATTCCAGATTCTCCTTCAGAGTGAGATGATGGAAGATTTGCAAGGAAAGGAGCAAAACATGAGCAAAAAGAAGTCAGTCTCAGGAGTCTTAAGAAGAAATAAAATATAAAATTATTATGTTTTTTCATGGACATGACCTGCCTTGACATGAGCTTAGAGGCAACCTTGAGATTTTTCTTATTTCATATCTCTCTCTTCTCTTTTCTCTCTCTCTCTTCTGCCTTTGTATATCATTCTATATGAATAATCTGTCATATTTCAAGCTGCAGCACATTAAATCATTTATCAATTTTTTAAAAATGAGAATTTTTTCTCTTTTTACAATCGTACATAGATACAATTTCATTTTTCATTTGCACAGTAATATAAGAACAAAAAAATATATACGTGTTGGCTCTTATGGTTCAAAATTCAAACAAATGGAAATGAAACCGTCTTTTGAGCTGGTCCTGTTTTACATTTATTTCCCTGCTCATTGTTCATCGTACGATCTAGAATCTAGAGTAGTTATGATAACCTAAATGCATGCATCTCATCTTCTACTTTCATTTTCATTTCCATTTCCATTTATTTATAATTTATCATTATCAGGTATCAGGTACGGTTTGGAGTTTGTAATGTGTAGATATTCAATGTACATAAAAGACTCCACTTACAAATTGCTCTAATTATTATTCAGTTCAAGTGGTAGAAAAACATGAAAGGTTGAAGCTCAAACCGGACTTTTATAACAAATTCAGTAGTCGTACAAAGTATAATGTATAATGTGTAGTGTATAATAATAATGTTTAATGTTGTATGATTTATATACTATGTTTACAATTTACAACGGCAATGCCAATGGCAATTGAGAATGTATGTATTTATTATGATTTCCTTTGAGCTTTGAGCTTTTTGAGGCACCTTAATTAATAAATAAAACGTTGATGCGTAATCTAGTATCTGTTCCATTCCATTCTATGGCCAATGTCCACTTGACGATAATATTTTGCACCAGTTTCTGCATTACATGCATACATTATTCGTATTCACATTTCACATTACTAATTTACTAATACGAGCCAGGTATTATTTATTTTCTTGATTCTACACAGGTTCCCACATCACACACAGGCACAGGTAGGAAAATTGTTGTAAAGTAATTTGTAATTCGTGATAGTAATAATCATAATAATATGAATTTTGCTTTTATCCAGTTTCAAGTTTTCGAGTCCTGGTATAAAATTTTGCATAAAGGAGAGAAAAAATTGCATCATTTCAATAATTTGTATTGCTTACGCAAAAAGTAAATACAGGGGAAATTTCCGCACATGAAAGATGAACACTTTTGAATTTTTTGGGAAATAAACATTGTGGGCTAGAAATTAGAAATGGATGTGTGCGAATAAATGTGTAATGTGTAGTTGCCTGTTGTATGGCAGTAGGATATATTACACATTGCTATTATATTATTTTAGATTTTAGAATCAAGTTATGCAGATGAGGGTGTGTCATTAAGAGAGAACGATTTTCATTCCGCTGTCCAGTTTTTTCCTTGCTGCTTATAGTTTTCCATTATCCACTGTCCGCAGCTCACAAGACACAGCACAGACATCGTAAGGAAGATGCAGTTGGGGTCGGTAATAAGTAATAAATGAGAACAAAACTATCATTACATTCCTCATCTTCGATTTCTTCTTCATCATTTTCACCATCCTCTTCTTCTTCTTCCATCTCATCTCATCTCTCGACAATGAATTCTTTGAAGTGTAGGATTGAAGTAAGCACAGTCACAATTCACAACTGTAGAAATGATGATGATACAAAATGTTTGCGAGTGGTAATAACCATTGTAATCTATTGCTTACGTCAACAATAAAATAACAACCTGTCCAATGTCCATTTCGGATACGTACATTCTACAATCTACATTATACATGGTGTATGCGTGTGCACTGCAAACATGTATGAATGTACTTGTGCATCAATTCACTTTCGATCTCTATGAAATGAAATGAAATGAAATGGAACAAGTCCATGAATTGGATTGTTTGGTTGTGCAGGATTCCGTTCCATTTAATTTGCATGTCTGTCTACAATTTGCTCAAAGACACTGGAGGATGGAAGATGGAAAATCAAACGTAGAGAAACTGACCAAAGCAATTAACTGAAATGAAGCAGCAACTACGCTACACTTCTCAGGTCTCAGACAATAGCAACAGACATCATTCCCAATTCGCAAATGGACAGACCACAAATATGGCAAATGGCAAAAGAAACAATTGTTGCCACATGAAGAATGGAGATGATACTAATCATCAGTGACATGATGGACAAACTACACATGTTAAATCTCGCCTACTAATGACTAATTGACAGCACATTTGAAATCTGATACAATATTTTATGTTTTATCTCGTGTACGTACAACAATAATACTTTTATTTTTTTACACACTATTTAAAAATCTTGTCTTTTGTGTTTCGTATGGTATGTCAAAGAGTTCAAACAAATAACAAACATGCTGTCTACATGTACTTTTGATTTTATTTCTTTCACGAAACACAAAATTCCATATTCCATGTTCTATATTTTAGCTTAAAAAACAGCAAAGTCCAAAAAATTTTAAATTTACAAAAAATAAGTCTGATTTTTCTGGTCTCAATGATTATTATTGTTCTGCTAAAATTTCAAAAACCAAAAACATGTAGTAAAAAACATATGTATGAGTTTCGGACAAGAGGTTTTAAGTACAAAAGTTGTATTTTCACAGTCGTTTGAATTTTGAATACATTAAATAGTATTAAATGGAACTAGTCAACATCTAATATCTAATGTACATTGTATGTTTTATGTTATGAAGACGTACAAAGTTTGTACTACAAACGCTTTTCTTTTACTTCTTTCTTAATTCTTTTTGCTTGAGTGATAATACTTTTCGACAGCTTCTGAGGCTTAATGAATACACACACACAGACGGAGAAATTCCAGAGAGAAGTCTGGAGTAAAAAGAAAAAAGATATGTAATATGTAAACATGCATTAGTGAGTGTATACTCAACTTACCTATCGTATACTCATATTATTTGCTGGCAAACCAGTAACCAGAAATGAAGTGGAAGTTTCTAGAATCAAGAATCTAGACTCTGTAGAATATACTGATAAATAAATGCACGGATAAAATTATAAATTATAAGCAGTATACAGTATACAGTACATAATACATAATTACAGACATGTGTTAAATAAGTATAATAATAATAATAATTATTTCGGATCTTTTTCTACATATGTAAACTTGTGACTTGTGAGGATAGGGTATTATAATTATATGTAATAATATAAGATACAAATCTGTATCTTGATTCTGATCCACTGTAAAGCAAAGAAACACACCTCCAACCTCCAAGTACCTGCACTAAATAAGGCAATAATATAATTATAATTTCTAGATATACACAATACACAATGTATAACAATTTTTGCTCGTATCCCACTGACCACTCGCATATGCAATCTGCTACTCTTCTATTGTATAATTTATAATATAATAATATGCTAATAGATAGTAGATAGACGTTGGAGTACCTACCTACTCCAATTCTAGTACCCGCAGAAAAGGGATTTTCAAATTATTTCTTTGAATACCTTTTCTCTTTTACCTACGTCAACTTTTTCTGCATACACTTTTGTATAATATTACAGATATTCCAATGTGAGTGTTAGTTGTTCATATATTATACTGATTTTTTTACTTTATGATAATAGATGATGCAGAATACAGAGATGCCACCGGGCTTGAGATTTGAGATTTGAGATGGACTTGACTCAACTCTCGACTGGAACAACAATTAATATAGTGTAATATAGTGTAAGCTCAAAATCCAATATATCCAGCCCCACTTGTGACTTGAATACCGGCCTCCTTTTCTCGTTCCTTTCTTGGACTGGATTGGACTGGACTGGTATATAAAGCCATGGATTTGCACACAATCGATGTATTATTGTGATTCACTTGTCTTCAGACACTCATCTTCTTATCTCATTCACACGGTTCTCAAACCAAATCCAAAAACTTCATCATGAAAGTCGTAAGTTGATACCGCTTTTCAAAAATTCTGTTGCAGTGTGAAGTTTATTCAAAATTCAAAATAGACACATGAGCTGAATTTTGTTTCTGTGATTGAATATTGAAGCATACATAATACAGATAGTTTATTAGTTTCAGCTCGGTGCTAATTATTTTTTGTAAAATTTGACTTTGATTTTTTTTAGATCATTGCTCTCTTAGCTTTGGCCGCTGTTGCCAGTGCCCATGTTCTCTACACCCCGCAGGTGAGACAATTTTTTAAACTATTATTTTCGAGAAATATTTTTAAATGAACAATAAAATTTTGATAGTAATTTTATTTAATAGTTTTTACATTATCTTGATGATTAATTATTAATAATAATTATTATTATTATTGATGAATTATAAAACCACATGGTCAGTTTAAATTTTTGACAGAATACAGCCGGCAATAATTAATATGATGTTTTTATAATTTTCCTTGTGAAGGTCGCCTACACCGTCCCAAAGGTCGTCTCACCAGTCGTTTCTCCAGTAGTCAAGGTTCCACAAGTTCAATACCAATACCAATACGTTCAACCAAAGGTCCCAACTTACCAATACGTCAACTCTTACTACAACCCATACGTAAGTTTTCTCTTGTGTTCTTACAATTAGTTCTTATACATAATTTAAAATCTGATAAATCTTCGATTTTCACTCTCATAATACTATGTTCAATTTTTATCGTTCTTTCATAATAATTATTGATGCTATTTTACAATTACAGACTTACAACTATGGAGCTTATCCAACTCACTACTACACCAGCCCATACTCCACCCCATACGTGTACTCTCCAGTTGCTTAAATAACTTTAAATAACTTCCAATTGTACTTTCATCATACAAGTGAATCTCAAACACAAACTACACAATACAAACCGTGCCATGTGAACTAATCAAATAACTTGAAAGGGAAAGAAGAACAAAGAGCTTGTACTCATCAAAATTCATAGGAAAAGAAAGGATAAGATTTGGTCATGTTTCTAGTTTCTAGTAATTTTTAAACAAACATAAAGTATGAACCATAATATTCATTATTTTGTCTTGTTTTTTGTTTGTGAATGAATTACTAAACTAATAATAAAATTCCAACAATAATTGGTTTTTATCAAGCATTTTGTTATTTTTTATTTTGTACATCCCGTTTCGCTTTTCGCATTCTCACGTCTCAAGCACCTCGAACCTTGATTTACTAATCCACAATGTTGACTATATTGACTGCTGGCATTGCAAAAAAATCAAAACTGTCATCAAGATTTCATAAACTCATGTCAAACTTTGACATGAGTTTCCTGTCATAAAGTGTTTTATTATGATGATCATTGATCATGTTTAGAATTGAGTGGGTGTCTTATCCATAGTCCACAGCACAGTAAAAAATAAACATCTGCCTATAAACACGTGTATAAAAAATGACAAATTATTACACATCAACATCATAATCGTTTATGGATGATGGACAAGTTGAGATCAGAATCTACATTCCATAACATTTGTACCCGTTGAAGCTTTAATTATGATCATCCGGACTAAATAAAATGGCTGCTGTAATAACGATTATATTAATTTTTAAAACACTTACGGCATGTAGTTTTTTTCCATATAATAAAAGGGATTATAATCTTTTAATTCCGAATTTACTCGACTCCAACGAACGAGGTACATAAAATTTGATTCTGACTCCAGCTTGTCGTCACGTCGGAGTCAGGGGAATTCTGAATTAAATAGTTATAATCCTTTTTATTATATTAAAAAACACCGCCTGTTTTTTTTGAAAAAAAACTTTTGTTTCCTTTACCCGGAATGAGAATAATTAAAAAGCTCCAGCGTTACACATATGTAGTGTAGATAGAAATTTCATTATTCTACTGGCATAACCAAGAATGAAATAGAAAAAGACAAAGAAAGTTTTATCTATCTCGAGTTCATTGAAAAATTTGAAGAAAATTAATAATAACTTTTCTGAGGAGCTTTTTGCTTAAAAGAATGAAGTGCGATGACGAGCATTCAGCAGGTTGCTTGCATGTCTGTGAGGTGACTTTTTTGCACAACAGTTGTCAATTATCAGCATAAATACATATAACATGTAAGTTTGAAACTTCAAACAAAAAAATAAATAGTCTTCAACTGACCCGTTATTTATATAATTAAACCACGCAACTCAAAACTCGAAATTGACAGATCGTAGACACTACATGCTAGTTTTTAATTTTTAATGTACATGCGTAAAACCTACAAATGGTGAGACACGGAGCACACAGTAACAACTTTTTACTGGTTAGTACAGGTTACAGGGGTGAATAATGTATGCAGTATGCAGGCGAGCAACGCATTACTTTTAGCTGTAGTAAACATTAAATGGCAATTAACATTTTTAATGAGGAATAAATGCATAAGACAAAATATAATACTGATTTTAAATTAAAGCGTCTCGCCAACTCTTGAGTCTTGAGTTTTGAGCAGTTACAATAGAAGAAAATAATGCACAGGGTTCACTGAGAGATGAGTAGGTGAACTGTACTTTTTTGTACTTGGAACCGTTTTGTAACGGAAAACCATTTCATAATGTTTATTCATAATTAAATGCCAAATTTAAACTTGCTCAACACTCGACACTCAAAAACTATGTTTCCCCACTTGAGAAGAAAAACTGTACACTTGTTCATGTTCATCTTTAGGAAAAAAGATTTTTTTTAAAAAGCATTCGTTGATTCAAAATTTAAAACAATGTTTTAGTTGTGTGTATTTTGTGTATTGTGTCCTGATATTGTGTATTGTGTATCAAAAACTGATTAATTGAAATGTGAATAACACTGTGTTTTTCCTTTGGTCACATTTTGAATTTTGAATTAAAAAAAGTTTTCTGCAGACAAGAGACAACTTATATCATTTGTACAAAATGGAAACTTGTCTAGCATCATCAGGTAGCTTGCTGACAATGGGCAGCAGCATGGACAATTTACCTCTAACAGACATGACAAAATCCCTGCTGTTTCTTTTAACTGGAGTAGGATTTCCCATACCAAATTCAGAGTCAATCATCACCAATTTCTCGTTTGAACCTACTTGGAATTGGTATTTCCGATTGACACCGTTCGAGGTAAAATGATTTTCATGACATTTTCATCTTTCATCAGTAAAAAATATTTAAAATATCAAAAATATGAATACACCAAAGACACAGGTAGTTACCAGTTTTGTCTCTTGTACATTTCAGGCGATATTTTTTGGTCTTTTAATCGCGCAGGTAATTCTATAAATATTAACTGAACATATAAAAGATAAAAGTACATCATATTTGGTACGTGGATAGCAAAGACAAGCTCCAGTTTCCAGTTTTTCCTCATTAATCGTGTCATTCATGTCATTCATCATTAATCGTGAATATGTTAAACATGAATTTTACACTTTGGTCATTAGTTTGCAGTTTTAAATTTGGTTGGAATTATGCCAGTTAATATAAATAAATGGATTAATGGAGAAGCACCCGGGAGATCACTACGAAAGAAAAGAAAAGTGGATAGAGAAGTCATGGAAAAGCGTGAGAGACTGGCTCAAACAATGCTTCATGTTAGTGGGTATTTTAATTTTTAAACCCACTTTCCTCATTTTTTATTTGGTTAAATTTTGTCATTATTATTTGTTATTCATACGTAAATCGTAAATAATTGTAACTTGTGAAAAAATTGTGTCTGTTGTGTGTACAGTGGAAAGTGTACACGAGGAAAATAATAAATCCTAATTCAATTAAATGACGCAATAATCACATAAAGTTATAGTAATTACAACTGTGATATTTGATCATGAAGAATGGCATTACATCATCATCTATCTTGTATCATGTATAGATAAATGTATGACGTGCTTGTGTATGTATGTATGTGCTATTAGTGAAATGTGACATGCGAATAATCAATTTTTATACATAGCTTTGTGTGTATCATTTATTTATTTTTTGTTTTGTTGCCGATTGTCGATAAGGTATTGAAACGGATGGATCGAGATGAGTGTTTCCTGCGTGCACTGTGTGAAATTCAAAGAGGTTTCAGCCATGATGGGTTTTCTCTACCACGTGAAACAAAACTGACATTGGATGCACTCCGAAGGTGAGACAAGATTCAGCATTTAGCCATTTTGCTCACCTTATGTTTTATGTTCAATATTCAATACTCAATACATACGCGTACGCGGCTTACATTTTGCTGAATGTCCAGGTTTAAAATGATGACAGAATATCTAAATTTACGTAAAAAAAATCATGTACAAAAATTAAAAAATTGTGTAACACTCAGATATTGGGTTTCCACAAAAGTGAGTCTTTTGTGGACGAATCTAGATTCTAGGATCTACCTACATTCTGGATTCTACATTATCTCTAAAACTCTGTCATTATCAAGTTTCTTGTCAAACTCGAATGTTATCTACCACTTCGGATCGTTATTAAATTTAATAGCACTTGATGAAACACTGGAATAGATTAGTGTTGAGAGTTGACAGTTGACAGTAGTACACGAGCTCAAGAGGAAATACTGGTAGTTGGTAGTAGACGACCTTGGTAAAACAACCAGCAATAGTTAATTGATAAAAATGCAATTGATGTCTGTATAGACTCTTCACGCTTCATTCTACACTGTACATCATGTCATGCAAAAATGAAAAATGGAAATGGGACATTAAATGATTACACAGAAAAACTCCCTGACTCCTGACCCAAATTAACACTGACTTTCATAACATTCTTTGTAAAAATATTCAACTCAAATATCAAGTGCCAAATATCTACGATCTACGTGCACTTTGTACAGTGGGTAATGAGGAAGATCAAGCTCATAATTATAATAATTTACCTATGTATACTTTATGTAATATTTTGACTTACAGATCTTCGGTTCGAAGGAGGAGTAAGAAAAATGCAAAAATTTCTACTGTGACTAAAAGACAACTTGAAGTTGCCATTGAAGATGACGATGTTGCTGTTGAGGTTGATGATGCTATCGCCGATGAATCAGAAGGATTGGAACCTTTTCTTCTCCTGGAAGAAGCAATTGAGCATGGAATGAAATCACAATTTGAAAGTCCTGAAAATAATCATTATGGTAATAATTCTGTCTGTTTCACGCGGTACGCCTCATGTCCTGTGTCTACTGAAGACATTTTTTCATATTTTGAAACTATCAAGAAGCATTATTTCAAATAAGTATGCACTATGCATCTGTAAATAGTAAATACACAATAATGCTACAATATTATAGTACATATTATTATAAACTACAACTTAAATCCTTATTCCATTTGAAATGAAAGGCAAAAGACTTATAAAATAGTACACAATAAAAATATTCACAATTTGAAAAAAAAAGCTACTGAATAAAAAACCCATTTGAAGATTAGATAAACCACCTAAGTAAAAGCTGAATCGATCGCTTAAAGGATTTACCATTAAACCATATCCACGCACAATACATATAATATTATAGTATATCTTGTACATATCTAGATTAAATTCCAATGTAATGGAAGAGTTGCGTGTGGTTTCACTGATAAAATCCACTGGAGCAGAAGTACTATCTATAATACATTCCAAATTCCAATTCCACCTATTTAGAGTTCAGAGATGTATTTTACATTTTACAGTTGACATTAAATCGTGGTTCAAAAAAATGAACGATATAACCATATTCCAAGTTATAAACAATACTAATCATATATCATATCAATCAATTAATTAACACAGGTGTAACTTTAAAAACTTTTTTCATCCCACTTCACTTGTTCCCCATTTCTCTAAAAACGTACTCAAAACTCAAAAGTACTTAAAATTATCATTTTCTATTTCATATTCCATAATATATTTTATATATTTTGCATGTTGCGTAAGGCACGTACTTATTGAAAACAGAAAAACCATGATAACCATTAACAACTCTTTACCGTATTCAATTTCATATACTGTCTGCTGGCTACCGGCTACTGGCTCAAATCTTCACAAGTATCCAGCATCAACGTCACTTTTTCATCATTATTTCATCTGTTGACAGAGCCTTGTTTCTTTGACAAATCAAAGTACAAAATATGCTCACTCAATTTTTTGTTTGAAAATGGAGGAAAATAAAAATAATTCTTCCCATCAAATTTTCAGAACCATGTGCAATGAACACAATACGGTCACCTAATTAAATATTAAATTATACAGATGTACAGGTGTAGATATTATTTATTTATTTATCATGTAGAGAATTTTTCTGGGGAATTGATAATTATTAGGAATTAAAATTGATGGCTATTCGGAGTTATTCCATTTTAATGTATGTGTATTTATTAATTGTAGTGTGTAGTGTCTACTTTTACTATGTATTTTACAACAGGATCAATGTTATTCCTACTGATGTTTATTGTTTACTGTTTATTGCCTATTAATGATTAATGATATTATAATATTAAATATTATATGCCGGTGTAATTCTATTTACTACATATTTACAGTGTACTACAATTTACATTATGGTATATGGTGCACAATGCATAAGATATTGTTCCATGTTACATGATGTTGTACATAATATGCCGTGCCTGTAATAAAGAGCTTATTCAGTATTTGCTATTTCATACATATACGTACAATCACCGTAAAACGTTCTAATTTCTCGTGAACATGATAGTATGGATTATGAATGTATGTAGTA
>JAQGBH010006836.1:0-11858 GCA_034698265.1 Sminthurinus aureus
TTGAGCAGCAGGGACTTGACCTGGTGCTCAATGTCCGCAGGCAGGTCACCCACCGGGACCTACTCAAAAAAACACAAAAAAATAAACATTTTCTTTTCTTTTTTACAAATACAAACTACAGATCAAGTTTGTTGATTATTTATTAATTACCTTTGTAATTCCAGGCAAATCCACAAGCGTCAGATTAATCACATTTGGTGAGAAGATTTTGAGACTGATTTCATGGGCAACGATCCCCTTTTTACTTCCGGCTCTTCGATTCGTCTCATTTTCAATTTCTTGTCTTACCGATTCAAAATTTGTAAACTTTTCATGTGGCTTGTGAAGAAAGACGCAGTATTCGGTTGGCTCTACCGCAGATGTTGGCATTGATGTTGACGACGAGAGTGAAGTTGGTGTTGTGGCGTCAGGGTCTGAATCGGGATCGGAAGTGTTGAGCTGATTGAGCTGGAGAATTATTGGACATCGAGTCACAGTTCCAGTGCCTCGGGGCAAAATCGGTTTGCCAACGATACTCTCCAGCACCGAACTTTTCCCGGAACTCTGCATCAAATTAAAAAATTAAATTTAAAAAATTGGGTATTAGACAAATTAAGTTACAAATGATTAACATGTCTAAAATTTAATTTGGTGTTTGGAGTTTAAATTCACCTGCTCCCCCACTACCACAATTTGTGGGATTCCTGGAATCTCAGTGGATGTGCCGACAGTGCAGGCCAAATCCTGATACTTATTTATTATCTGAATTATCTGCTCCATTTTCCTTCTCTTCTTTTCAAAGTGTCAACTAACTTAATAAAATTAAGAATTTTTACTTGGATTTACAACAAGTGTAAAATACGACTGTCGTTTATTATTTATGCTCCGAACGTTTTAGGCTGGACTCTCCAGTGGAATCTCGACGAGTTCTTTTTACTCTTGACCGTTCTGTTGCCTCGACACTCTTTTTTATATGAAATTACAGTGTATGTAAATCTTGGGTGCATCCGGCAAACTAGACGAGTGGAATGTGCTGATGATTTCATAGTTTATTTGCACGTAAATAAAACGGTTGCAGAATTGTTTCATAAATTATGTTGTGGATTAGATAAAGCAACTAAAAAGGTTAATATGCATAAGTACATCCTTTTCCACTTGAGAGGTCCAGCATAAATTATGCATACCGATTTTTGATTATTCATTCATTGACTAGTTGTTATTTATTCACCCTTTTTATTTCAAGTGTCGAGTGTGTGCGATAAAACATGAAATGGGTATGAAAAATTGAGCTCATTTCTGAGAAATCGGAAGGGTGACACATTAGATCAGATCAGATCATTTCATTCCGTCCGTCCACTGTCCATCCACATGATCTCTTTATTTGCCTTGTGAATCCTTTCCTAAACCATGCGTACATAAACATTGCTCATCGTCATAGCGTACATTCATCTGGGATTTGCACTAGGTTATCATATTTTATGTATTTGAATGAAATAGACGGTACAGTTGCACTCCTGTCTGCTGTCTGCTGTCTAGAGTCTAGAGCCAAATGAAATGGACCCAATAAAATTGAATAGACTCAGATATCTTGTTTATCTTGAAGTAGCATAAAAGTGTGATGATTCACGACTCACAAGTGCTATTTAAATATGCAAAGATAAGGCGAAATTTAGACATAAACTGAATATGAAGAGTGATCAAATGGACAAATTTGGGTTTTACTCTCTTCAATATTGGTTTTGACCTATTCCAATTTGTTTTTCAAGCGTGTAATGTTGTAAATTTAATGACCTTACTTTTGACTTGCATGGCAATTCCGAAAAGGAACTTTTTGATAATGATAATTAAGGGCAAGGGTATAACTTTGCAATGATGGAAAATTTAGCTTCGAAAAAGAAAACTTAGCTCGCCGCGAGCTAAGGAATAAGATCGCCAAGGGGTTAAGTAAGTAAGCTATAGACATAAACAATACTCTGCTTCGCATTGTAAAAATAGATTAACAATGGGACCCTTTTCGAAGCACACACACATCGCACCATTTTGTTCATTTGTACATGTTCAGACATGTTCAAAATTGGGACGAATTTAGATGTATTTTAGACCAAATATCCTATGAACAACGTTTTGAGCGCCTTTGTGCAGGTGTGTGTGTGTTGTGTGTTGTCGGACCCTTTTGTTCAGGTAGTGCAACGTTTTGAAACGTCTTTTAAACGCATTCCCTTTGAAAATAACGCTGGACCGTGGAGCAGGGCAGGAGTATAAATAAAGGGCCCTCCACAAACAAACCCTCACACTCTTTCCAGTGCTCGCTGTGTACACTCCAGCTTTTTACTCTCTTCCGCTGCCGCTGTCAAATCTACCATAAAAAATAAAACCAACCCTTTTCTTTCACTTTTCAAATCGACAACAAAGCTCAGAACTCGTTGAAAATCACTTGTTTTACCTACATTTTCCGCGTCTGATTTCTGACAGTTTTGTCCATATGAAAATGAAAATGAATTCTCTTCCTTTTGTGCAGCAATGTTCAGGGTTGTGCGGGATTTGCAAGCGCGGGGTTCAAAATTATACGACAGTTCATTTGGATCGACCGACTTGTGCTTCACACGCAATCCACAAAAGTTGCTTTTCTCAACTTGCGCAAAAGAGGAAAAGAAGAAGAAGACGAGGGGGAAATCGTGAACAGGACAAAATTAAACCTCAGCCACATTTTTTAAACGACTTGATCAGAAATCGCAGAATTTCCTTGTACCGATGCCCGACTTGTGGTGAAACGGGAAAGAGAATTGTTACCGTGTATCAGCAAAACAGGAGCAATGCTGTGGAAAACGGAATGGCCGAAGAAGACGAAGAAGACGACGAAGGAACTGAAGAGGAGCAGAGATTGTTTACGGTTCTTGGTCTGATTGGCCAGGATGGAAATTTAGACTGGGTGCTCAACGAGAGCAGCTCGAGTTCAAGCGTTGATCCGAATCCATTCCGTAAATTTCAAAATTTGATCAACTTGATTCAAGGAAAGTCCATGGAAACAGTGGGAACTGAAGCAGTTTTGAAGCAAGTCATTGACTGGAACAAGTTTTCTCCTTGAAATTCTCGAGTCTCAATGTATTCGTACAGCCGACTTTTACACACTCAAATTTGCAAAGGGTATGCTTACCGTATTTTTCCGAATGTTTCCCCACGTTCAATTAATTCCCCAGCCTCAAATAATTCCCCAGTACTGTCAAAATGATTCAAATAATTCCCCATGTGCAACTACTTGCATTCAAAGTAGAATGAGAAGTCCCTTTCACTTTTCGCGTGTGTGTGTACATACGTCGCACTCTTTATCCTCTGCATACGCAAAGGTTTCTATTTATTCCCCAGCCTCAAATAATTCCCCAGTACCCAAGAAAGTCTTCAAATAATTCCCCAGGGGAAACATTCGGAAAAATACGGTACTTTGTAATTGCCACTGGTTTTTCTTGACTCTTGACCACGTAAAAAGTGCTCGTCGGAGAGCCAACAATTTTTACAATTTAAAATCCAGACAAATAAATCGTAAATATTTTCAGATGAATTTTACCTGCTAAAGCGAATACACAGAGAACGAAAAGGATAAATCCCGTTTTTTGATGGCAAGGAAAAGTACGTTTTTAAACCGCTTTGATGCTAAATGAGAAATGGGGCAGACAGCAGCCGCGAGTATAAAACAGAAAAAACAGGATTTACAATCCAGAATTCCTTTTCAACGCTTCTCTTGGCTCACTCAGCACTCAACAATCAACAATCAACTTTCAACACTGCAGACTGAAGACTGAAACTACAGGATAGGATCGGACTGAATATAAAAAAATGTTTTCAAGCTTCCAAAAAGTTGTTTTTGGTTATGGATCAATTTTTCCTTGCAGCGATTTCTTTCGCTTTGTGTCTCGTCATGCGTACAGCGTGCTGATGTGGACATTTAGTATTTAGTATGTAATTTCATGTAATCAAATCAACATTGATTTTTTGAAAGCTCACAAATTGTGAGCTTCAGCCCTTGAAAATTGAGGGTGTTTGTAGTTTGTACAGTATTAAATCTATTTGTAGTTTAGAAATATTTTATACATTATTTATTATTTATTTAAGAAATTTTTTTAAATCAATATGGAATTTTGAATATTTTTTAAACTTGAAAAGTTAAACCTAAATTAAATATACACCCATGTAAATAGTGTTTTTTGTATTTTGTATTTTGTGTACTTTATGAAAAATTATGGTTTTCATCAAATTATTGTATGTCAATTTTTTTGTGTAAAATAAATGGAAATTGATGTTTTATTACTTTTACTTTTACGCATATCCAACGTTTCTCTTGTTATCATTTCACGTTAAAAGTTATTTTTCACCGTCATCAGAACCTTGTAATGGTTTCGAATTTTCTATCCAAGCTCAATCCGAGGTAAAAATTAAAAATTACATGGAGAAGCTGAGATTTAACTTCAAGATCAATAATGGGTGCATAATTCATCATTTATTATTGTATCAACTAAATCAATCACCTTCCTTTGCTTTTTGTCCCTCTCGAAAATATTAATTACTCGTTGAATGAGCTCACCCCGAGTAACAACCTCCAAACGGAGATACGCGCTGTTTCCCCACACATGTGCAAAACGAGGTCGTAAAGTTTTATTTGATTTTATTCACGTGCAATGCCTCACATCGGAGACGAATTTCATTTTAAATCCAGCATTCGTCAATGATTTTGACAGGGTATGTTCCAGTTTCCACACCATGTCTAATTTAAAAGCAAATCTGCTTTAGTTGTGAAATTCGGGTGACAATTGGGGCACATTCGTCGGATTTTGGATAATCAGCCGCATTAGCTCAAAAACCGATGAAAATGAACATCCTTGCGTTTTTCTCCTCAATTGTGAAGCTGATTGAAATATTTTGTCAGTTGAACAAAGCGGCGGACATTGAAGAGACTTTTAGCATATTCAAAACACCGGTGGCGGATCCGTGGTCACTCACATCTCAACATCTGTTTTTGCCCACCGGGGACAACGTCCACACTTTTGATTTCATCGTCGGTACAAAAACATTCATTTTGACGATACAGTTTCCATTTGATTCATTTTAGCTCTTTTTTCTATTTATTTATTCATTTATCGCAATGTTCTTTTAAGTCGGAGGTGGGACGAGCGGAAGTGTCGCGGCCAAGGTCAGTCTCATAATTTCACAACCATCAAATTTCAAGGTTAAAAATGCAGCTTCAAATATCAATTTCAATTCTAGCGCCTTGCGGAATTTGGAAACGGAACGTTCAAAGTTCTCCTTTTGGCATTGGGATCAGGTAAAAGGAAAAAAGTATGGGATTTTTAATTTTTAGACAAGGTACAGAGGGAACTTTGATTTATTTTTGCTGGTCCATGATTTAATTTCTAATTTAGACTCCCCACCACAAACACTTGTTCCGGCGTTTTTCAACCGTTATTTCAACATGCCTGAAATTTCACTGACTTACACAAGTGTGTCCCGCCGAGAAGAAGGCGGAGTCGGCGGATTCGTGAGCATTTTGTACTTTCATTTTGTTTCGTGTACAAATTTATGCTGACAATTTATCCCTTTACTAATTTCGTTCTACTTGCAGTTGAATTTCTTACCAATTTCCTGTCAATTGTAGAAAATCCGCTTGGGAAAGGTTTTGGGTGGCACCGGAGTTTGGAACGGCATTATTTTTAATCGTGAGTTTTTTTGAAAGAATTGAATTAGTACAACAAAACTAGTGAAAATATCTGTGAAATTGTGGTTATAAATCATTTAAATTTCACAGGTGGTCATCCGGAGGACTACAATTCCTGGGCGAATATTACGGAGGATCCGTCGTGGAGATATGAAAGCTTGCTCAAGTATTTCAAACGGATGGAGACGTACGACGGACACTACCCCGATTCAGGTGCGAGGGAAATCCGCTTTTTTAATCAACTTTTTTCACGAAATGTTTTTACATTGGTGTAGAACGGGGAACAGAAGGGCCGATGGGCGTCACCTCGCGACAAGACTCCACAATGGGCATTTCAACTGAAACATGGCTGAATGCAGGGAAGGAGATTGGGATCCCATCTAGCGGACCAAACGGACCTCAAAAAATAAGTTTCACGCCATATGAACTAAACATGAAACATGGTCGTCGTTCTTCTTCTTTCGCGGCCTACATCGGCCATAAAAAGGCCATTGAAAATCTTAAAATCATCACTTATGCAAATGTCACAAAGGTACACTAACAAAAAAATAGATGAAGCATAATCAATTGTAAGAGAGGTCAAGAGGTCAAAGGTCAATTCCTGATTCTTGAAGATATTTTAATCAGGTCCTGTTCGATAAGGATAAGCGCGCAACTGGCGTTGAATACAACAAACATGGAGTCACATTCGTTGCCAAGGCGACAAAAGAGGTCATTTTGACAGCCGGCGTTTTTGGAACGCCGAAAATTCTACTAAATTCCGGAGTTGGGCCTGCGGATCATCTGAAGGACTTGAATGTAAAACACTTGAAACATTTACTGTCAAAATGGATTTTTTTTAATATTTCATTTAGAATTGACAGTAATTAAGGCTTTTTGCAGATTCCACTTATTTCGGATGTTCCGGTTGGTAAAAATCTCGTAGATCATCCCATCATGTCCCTGTATTTCACACTCAACGACCCTGCTATGGTTTTTGGACCTAGAGAAATTGACTACGAAGAAGCTTTACAGGAATTCGTAAGGAACGGTACGGGACCTTTGACCTCATTTCAAGGTCAAGTTGGTCAAGCTTTTTTACCTTCCTCTTTGACTGCAGCAGCGGGAGAGTCCAATTGGCCAGATTAACAACTCCCGCTACCCGGTTACTCTGGACACTCCAAGTCAAGAGCACGAGAAGGAGGTGGTCCAAATGATGGGAGTTGTGTCCCTGGGGAGACCGAGAAGTTTTGGATCGGTACGCCTGAATGGCAGTGACCTTTACGGTCATCCAATTATTGACCACCGGTACTACACTGATCCACAAGATTACGACAAAAAAGTTACAATTGAAGGTGATTGGTTTGATGTACATTTCAATATTAATCTTTGTTCAACCTAAATAGATTCTTTTACCCTACTGTGACCTTTGACATTTTGATATTTTGAATTAATCCAATTTTCAAATTTTGATTGACCTCTGACCTCTTTGACCTTTGACCATTTTTAGCAATAAAAAAGCTGGTGAGCATTTTTGAAGAGACAAAGACGTACAAAGAGTTTGGTGCTCAGTTTAAAAATCTGAATCTGCCCGCCTGTGAAAAATTGAAGTTCAGGTCGGAGGAATATTGGTGGTGCTACGTCAAGGGAATGGCGCGTTCAGGCAATCATAACTGTGGAACAGCTAAAATGGGGAGGATTGGAGATCCATCTGCCGTGGTGGATTCGCAACTAAAAGTGATTGGGGTCAAAGGTCTCCGAGTTCTGGACTCCTCTGTCTTTCCAGCAATCACAAATGCAAATATTCAAGCGGCAATTCTAGTCGTTGCTGAAAAAGGGGCAGCTCACATTCTCGCAGACCACTCGTCAGTCTCCGGATGATTTAAAATAAATTATTCCTTCGGTTTAACTATTTTTGCATCATATTTCGTACAATGAAACTTTTATTTAAACGCAAAATGACAAAAATTAAATCCCAATACTTTCAAACATTACAAAAATCTGTTAAATTACTAATGTTTATTTCCCAAACAAATTTACATTTGAAAATTGAGTAAAATAAAATAACAGAATTCAAATTTTAACACGCGCAAAAGTCAGCTTTTTATAGTCAAATATTTTTATTTTTGACCACTGGGCACTGGAATTGACGTGTTGTATCCGGTCGGCCTTGGAAATATTGGCTTCCCTGTTTCTCGGTCAAAATCCATCTTGTTGATCCGTGCAATTCGATTCCCGTTTGCATGGAGCGGATCATCCGAGGCGTGATACAACATCCACAGTTCAGACATGTCGGGACTGCGAACGAACGTCGCGTGGCCACAAGTCCATACGCCTTCTTCGTCATTACGCCAAAACACTGGGTGGTCCTCTCCAAAATCCCAGTTACTCGGATTCATTGGATCCATATTATTTGGGATGCTCATGAGTCCCATGCTGTAGTCAGGGCCAAAGGTGGAACCGGTGGAGAAAACAAGGTAGTTGACGCCCTCGCTGTAGATGAAAAAGGGCCCCTCCACAATACATTGACGGACATTTGCCACTGCTGGATAGTAAAAGGCAAAAGACAAAATTTTGTGTTACGATCATAAATTTTCGTTTTTTCATGTTCTTTGAAGTTGGTGTGGTATGTGGTATACTTTTTTACCATCCAAAGTACATTCCCAATTCGACGTCTCTACCGGCCCACGCAAAAACAGCCATGATTCTCCGATGACCGTCGCATTGATCATCCGAGCAATCCAAAGTCCCGCTGTGGCACTCCAAACATAGTAAAGGTCTTGCCCATTGGCGCCATGTTTCAAAATGGTCGCATCAGTTCCGTCAGAGATTCTGAAATTTATTGTCAGTTATTAACCAAGTCATTTAATTTTGATTCACGTCGTTAGCAATTGACCTCAATTGACCTGACCTGATGGGCGCCGAATAGTCACTCATGGGGTCACTTGCATCAGTGGCTTGAATCACCCAGTTTTGAATCTTGTTCTCAACACTCCCGTACATACAGAAATATACAAAGAGTTCTCCGTTCACTTCGTGCATCTCACTCGCCTAATCAAATCACAACACATTTAATTCTCATTTAAATTCGTGTCAAAATTTACCATTTTACTTTATTTTTCTGCTCACCCAAACATCGCGATATCCATCAGGAGCACGGAAAATAACTTTTTCCTCCGCATCCTCCGCTCGAAAACTGGTCAATTTACTACTTTTAAAAATGCTGATTTGTCTCTCGCTGTCCGTTGAGAGCGTCAAATAGTAAAAATCCTCGAGTTTGAATACAGACGGATCCGCTGAGTTTCCTACGTAATAAAAACACACGAAACAATTTTCAACTTTTTCAAATGCAATTTAATGATTTTAATTGTTAATTTGAAATTCATACCTTCAAAAATTGGGTTTTTAAAAGTTTCCTGAGCACTTGAGCTTGGAATTAAAATTCCCAAGGAGAAAACAGATATGATTAATAAACTCAGCCACCCATGAATTTTTGGTTGGCATGGCAACTTGAAAACTAACGAGGGCATTTTAACTATTTTCTAGAAAAGAGGAGTGAAAACTAGTTTTAAAATGAAATGAAAAGCTCAACTTGCCATTTACTCAATGCAATTCACCATATAGAATTTAGAATGGCAAAGCAAGGTGAAAATGTAATCTACAGACACCTGCCAAAAAATGATATCAAATGATTGACTGCTCCTGATTTGTGATTTTACTTGTCGTGTAGAATCAAAAGTTATCGGTTATCCGCAAATTGATGCATAATTTAAATGAGTACACGGCACAAATGATTACATTACACATAAAACAGACAAGAAATTCATTTTTCTCTCAATTCTCCATTGAATAATTAAACTATAATTTATTTGCAGTTTTCCAGTCATCAAATATATAATATGATTTGTGTACACAAAACACAACACACAACACAAAGTGAACAGCACTCCGCTGTTTTAATTTTATGGATTTATGTATAAATTAAGAGCACAAAAATCAACAAGAAATTCCTTTCTTCAAAATTCGTCATGCAGTCTGTTTTTCTCGATGTGAAACTTGACAAAGTTTGAGACTCTTTTGCACCCGGTGATTGAAAATAATTTCAGGTCGTTGGGCCAGTACAAAAGCTCGTCTAATATTTTCCTATAATCACAAAAACAATTCAAAAAATTTAGCTCAAATCCCAAGTAAAATAATGAGTAAAAATGAAAAGAGAGTGCAGATAAAATGTGAGGTGTTTTATTCAAGAATTACTCGTGGTCGATGATGTGAGAGTAAAATCGAGCTGCTTCCGCTCCGACACACTCCTTGACATGTCGTCTCTCCATCGGCAGAAACGGGACAAAGTAGGAAATTAAATGACGATCTAAAAGTCTGGACTTGAAAAATCCCGCTATAAATTAAATCAACAAGAAATCAAATTTAGACGAGTTTATTTAAAATGCAGATGATTTTTGATAGTGATTTCTACTATTAAAAATGTGGATGGGAATTTTACATGGACTGTTGAAGGCTTCTTGTTGAATAGCAGCTTCGAAGTGGACGAGTTGCAAAAATTCTCTGTCTTTGCCGTCTTTCCAGGCCTGCAGAGTGATCTCCGAGATGGAAAGAGCACCAATGTTACTTAGGAATATGAAAATTGCTCTCTTCTGACTCAGTCCTTTCTCCGCTTTGGTCTGGTCGAGGAAGGGCACGAGGGCGTCAAACACTTTTGGCGGGGTTTGGTCCACTTCGTCAAATATGAAAATTGGACGGTCGCACCATTTCAAAGTCTCACGAATTTGGGATTGTACAAATGACTAAAAAACATGAAAAAATTGAATGTCTAAATTCTTTTGCAAATTAAATAAATTGAGAAATAATTGATAATTAATGTAGAATTCCTCACCTTGTACTTGAGAACTTCCGCCTCTGCGTTATCGGGGAAATGGAGCGATCCCTGAAAAGTGAGGACAAACTCGCTGTCCTGTCCTTTGTCGTATAAAGATTCATAAATGAGTCTGGATAGAAAGGTTTTCCCTGTTCCAGCCCACCCGTGCAAACTCAGAACCAGCGGTTTTTCCGGCTCGCTCCGTAAATGGGCAGCCAAGGCGTAGAGAACTGTGTCACGAGCAATGTGCTGACCGAAAAACTGGGTTTTCAAACTCCATTTCAAATCTAAAATACAAAAAAACAAGTAAATTATAACTCGTAAAAAACCTACATAGTTTTAAATATGTTTATAAAAAATAAACGGCTTACGTCTAAGAGCGACTTCCGGTTCATTCGGAGGTTCAAGGCAGCAGGTGTCTGGAGATGACATGAAACATCTGATTTTTCTCCAGGACGTGGATGTCGTCACGGAGTTAAGTGGACAAAGGCCGAATGTCAAGAGTATTACGAGTTTTATCCTAATTGTCCAGTCTATTTGTATCCTCATATTCGCTAATGAATTCCAACTCCAATTGGAATTTCGATCGAGTGAGTTGTTTTTAGCCGTTTCTTCTTGTGTTGTTTTTTCATGTGTCACGAGAAATTATTGAGTTAAATTCATAAACAATAATTGGAATTTACATTCTTTTTAAATAAATGTTTCTGGTTTCTGGTTTCTGTGAGCAAAGCCATCAACTCACAACTTGAACATTATTTTTCTTAGGAATTCAATACTCGAGTAAAAACAAGTACAAATTGTTAGAGCAAGAGAGTGAAAAATAGTTAAAAGCAAGAGAAAGAACTTGGTTAAATTGTCCAACTTTTCTAAGGATGAAAAACCTTTGAATTGATTCTCGTGGAAATGGGAATGTTTGAATTTGAATTTTGTGGCGCAGAGAGGGAAAGGAAAAAGGAGCTGGAGCTTCTTTTCATGTGTAGACTGTAGACGCGGTGTGTATATTGTAATAGATAATACATAGGCTGGAGAGGTGTAAATTCCTGTGTGTGCTCTCTCAATTCTCAATCCATTCCAAGCTTCAAGTTTCATAGTTTCTGAGTCTGGATTATTTTCTGTTTTCTCTAACTCATAATTTAGAGGATTGTGGTTTGTGCTTTCAAATATTTTACATTTTAATAGAAAAGACTTTCAAGCTTATTTTCAACCACCGGCTGATTCGTATATATGTAACTTGTACATTGTACATTGTAAAGGAGACAATACAACTGAAAGATGAAGTGAAAAACCTAAAACAGGAAAATGAATATCTTCAAAAAGAGTTAAGAA
>JAQGBH010006837.1:0-11856 GCA_034698265.1 Sminthurinus aureus
TTATTTATTGTTTGTTTTTGTTGATTGTCATTCGTATCCAATGGAAATTATGTACACACTCGATTTTCTCGGATGGGAAAAATAAAACTACAATTAGCTGAGACAAAGTCGAGGATTTTAATGATGATTAGCATGTGCACGGAGCGATTTCCTATTTTTTGGTATACAGATCATGAAAATCCATTCATCCGTTTGGGCTCCAAAGATAGTACAAATTTTCTGAAGTATTTAGAATCAGAGTCAAAAGTTCCACTGTCCGTTAAGATTACAAAAAAATCATGAATTCGTGCAACCGCCTTGAACATTGAACAAGAATCGAACTCAGGCTGTGCTTTGTGTGAAAAAGCGGAGAAGACCTTTTGGCTTTTGGCTTCTCCTGTTCACTTGTCACTTTAACACATTTTGAATTTATTAGAATTGAGCATAACATCTTGGGCTCGTGCATTCCCTTTGCAAGATTCGATCCCTCTCCTTCCCACCGTCAAAACTGTGGTTCTAGACGACAGAGACGTCGGAGCAAATTCCATTTGCATTTTAGCTGAAATTTGTCCAAATATCAAAAGCCTCGAGATACGCACAGACTCTGAGAGGTTTTGGTCACCTCAGCTAAAATTTTTGCATGTGGGTCGAGCAATTTGGACTCACCTGACACAACTCGAGACTCTAGAGTTTTCCATTGATGTGGATTTACCAGAAAATTATCACCATGCTCTCGACTCGTGTTTCACGGGAATTTCCCTGGAAAATGTTGACCGTCTGGATCAAACGATCGGGATCAAGAAAAAATTGAGAAAAGGGATAAAATCTCGTGCCAAAATTCCAGAGTCCGAACTGACGACGACGGTTCAAGTTGAACGAGATCATCCGTCCATTTTGGACATGAAAAGTATGGAATATGGAAGGACTAAAATTATTGCGCTTTCATTCGTTTTTTATTGTACATAAAATCATGATTATAATTGTGCTAATTTTTTTTCTGTAGATTTGAAGACATTAAAAATAAATCCGTGGGCAACGTTACAATTACTAAAAAGAACAGATTTCTTCACAAATAAATTGACGTGGATAAGTGAAGAATACGCATTCAAAATGATGCCTCATCTCAAACCAACACAAGACGACAAACGAGTTTGATCTGAGTTTTGACTTTTGAGTGAATTAAAATAAATTGAACGGAAGGGAAATGAATGTGGAAATTTGGGGAGATGGGAATATTCCCGGAAATGTTTCCGGACCCGGTCATTTTCTTGATTCTTTGTAAACGGCGGAAAATGAATGTGGCGAGCGTAACTTGGCTCAGTTTCAACTCTGTTTCATGGAATATTATGGAATACACAGGACAAACGGAGTTATATAAAACAAACGCTTCGCTATTTTGAGCCAATTTAATTACCGTTTCTCATTTTCCCGGACCGATAAAACACCTAAAATATAAATGAGCAATTCCATTTCATGTATTGATGATTTTGGTATGCATTTCTACGCTTCGGCATTTCTTACACAAGGCAGAACAACGTGACATCCATAAACTTATTTAGGTACTTTTGTATTCCGTATTCCGTGAGTGCTGTTCCATGTTCAGTGGGAAAGTGGGCAGATTGCACAACTCACCAAAATTGAATTCCGTTTATCAGACTCGTGTATCTTTGTGCTTGGTTTTATGTTTGCCTGGTGACAGTTGCTCGGCTCCTCTGGTCTTTCACACGTACATCAACCGAGGTCATATAGAACATTCTATCGACCGACAAAGACAACGCCAACGGACCGTCCACAGTTGTCGCCATTTTGCTCTGTTTCTTATACTCAACAGCTCAGTCCAACTCCAAACTCCAAACTCACCACTCTTTCAGTTCCACTCATTTCCAGTATTTGCTAAATATTTTCACATTTCATTTCTTTACAAGACTAGCTAAATTTTGAAACTTTGCATCAATTTTAGTTTCCGTTTGGTTTGGTGTTCTTGTATGAAAATCATTTAAAATTTGCAACTTGAAGCACGGACAATAAACTACCAAAAATAAATCTACATCTGCATCTGCATCTGGAAAATGTTGACGCTGGAAGAAAATGGGTGGAATTTCAAAGCCATCAAAATTTACACGGCTTTGAATTTTCTCCCGCTTCAAATTGACATGAGAACAGGGAAAATTCAAAGACAACCGAGTAAAATAAAAATTTTCCTTTGGCGACTGTTATTTTTTCTTGCGATTTCTCACTATGTTTACATATTCAGTAGATTCGTTCAGTCGACGGTGGTGGAGCCGGAGAAATACTTCCGATGGGACCATTTTGTCATTCACGCGGCAGCTGTGATGGTGCTTTCCATGTTTGATTACATTGGATTTTCCATGTTGGCGCAAAATCCGCAAGAGTGCGTCATCATTTTCAATGAGCTTTTTGTAGAGCGGAACAACAAGAAGCCAGTGGAAAATATGATGATGAATGAGGGGCAAACACAAGGAAAAGGTGGGAAAAGAGGTACAAAATACAAAATACCAAGGGCATTTCCTGGTTCAGCTTATTTCATCCGCCTTTTTTGTGCACAGATGGAGCTGACGATTCAAACAAGATTTTTGTAATGCTCTTAATTTTTAACGGCGCCCTTTTTTCATTTTGAAATTTTACAGGAAAAAAATCTCAAGTTTGGATTCAACTGAAAACAAAAACAGTTTCAACTTCAGATTCAGTTGCAAATTCAGCTTCAGATGAGAAAGAAAATTCGGGTTTGGGTCTCCGGAAAAAACCGGAATTGGAAACCGAATCCGGATCCAGTTCTACTTCAAGCACCAGAGTGCGCCCTCTGTTGACATGGCCACCGCAATATTCTCTGGATGAAATTTTGGCCAGAACATATTCATTTGTATTTTCTGTGACAGATGTCTTCATCCTGATCGTTTTCACTGCTGATCCGAGTCGCCCTCAACTTTTATACTCATTTTTGCCGCCAGAGTACCAAAACGCCTACAGTTTTGTGTGTCTTGTGGCTGTTGAGGGAATTTTTATTTGTTTGTGGTCAATCTTTGCCTTTTTCTCAATCACTTGCCAACTTTTGTTCTTTAGCAAATGTCAGGCGGAATTCAGGGGACTGGATCTTCAACTCAGGTGAAAATTCCTGGGTATTCCATTTTTAAAGTGTAATTTTAAAAATGAAGAAAATGGCTTATGCAAATAAATTTGTTGTTTTGCTCTTTTTCTTTCTCATGCGCATGTAGAAATCTGGAGAAAAACTTCCAGAGTCACCCCATTGAACATGAAGACATTGGCAGAGAAAAGTTTATTCTTCGTCAAATTCTCAAGGAGATGAAAGAACTCGAGGTTTTCATCGAGCTCTTCAACCGCTGTTTTCCTCCGTCCATTTTGGCTTTCAAATTCCTCTGTATGTCTATGTCTACATTCTTTTATTTTTTCGCAATTCGTCATTTCCGCGAGTTTCCGCTTCTGGCTCTTTTCCTTGGTTACGTTGCTGTCGTTTACACTCTGCTTTACGGGACTTTGTATGAAAAGGCCTTTTCAATCCCCCAGAAAATGGAGCAGTTGAAAAATGAGTTGTT
The DNA here is from genome assembly GCA_034698265.1 of Sminthurinus aureus. Lineage (NCBI taxonomy): Eukaryota > Metazoa > Arthropoda > Collembola > Symphypleona > Katiannidae > Sminthurinus > Sminthurinus aureus. Next base: position 3,552 of record JAQGBH010006837.1, read on the forward strand.
GGTCTCTGTTCACAAAACAACCAAAAAATCACCATCTGCTCCTGAAAATCGACGCTTCCGGTCTGAAATGAAGAGAGAAATTGGGGGAATTCGAGATGTCGGAATAAAAGTTGGGAGTTTTCACACGCTCGAGCGGGAGTCGACGCCAAAGTTTATAGATTTTGTCGTCAACCAAGTCGTCAGCCTACTCGTCACATTTTAACATTAGATTGTTTTGTTGTTTTGTTGAGCATAACTTTTGCCGTTTGTTATTGTTGTCTGTTGTCTTTGGATTTTGGATTACTGAATAAATTTTGTATGAAAATGTAGTTTCCAATTGAAACATGAGTGACAATTTTTTCGACCTTTCTTTACCCCAGAAATTTTACTTGTCAAAAACTTGTCTGTTCCATCATTTGAAACTAAATGCATCAACTGTAATTCAAACCACAAACTAGCAAACCAGAGTTGAGAAAACTTGCGGGTTTTCGCAGATGTCACACACGGAAGCAAAAAGGTTTAGCGTTCAGTCACCATGCTCTCGACTCTCGACTCTCGACTCGTGTTTCACCGAGATTTCCCTGGAAAATATTCTGCGTCTAGATCAAACGATCGGGGCCAATAAAAAACTGAGAAAAGGGATAAAATCTCGTGCCGAAATTTCAGATTTTTTTAAAAAAGAACAAGTCAAGTGAGTGTAAAAACACAAAATCCTTTGGATATTTTGAATGATCCCCGATGCATTTTCTTTTATTTAAACTAGTTTTGTGCCATTTCGTGGTTTGTGATAATCGTATTTGAATTTGTAATACGGTTACGGACTTGTGCTGATTTCAAAATTCGAAATCAGCAAAACTTCGTCTGAATGGTTCATGTGCCCTTCCGAACGAACGAATATGTGAGCATAAAATTGCTACCAGATTCTTCGCAGTCCGTGTAGCGTAATGAATCCACTGATTCCTGCAGCAATTTCGATCATTTTAAAAAGAGCAAATACTCTAAATGGAAATTTTGAACTTTTTTAGAAATCGAATTTCAAAGGTCCAAAGCCAGGAATTTTTTCCCAGCTTTGCTCCACAGCGCACTCAAACTTTCAAACTTTGAATCTTTTGTGAGACTCAAATTTCAAAGTTTAAACAAAAGAAGCAAACGGTTTTTGTAAATTTATTGTAAACAATAAACAAACCAAAACCGTAGCAACGGAAAACTGTAAAGTGCATAGCTAAAATTTAGAAGCTGGGACATAAACCGTGATTGCGGCTAAGTCACTGCGTGAAAGCAAAAAAAGTTTTTTGCTAAAAATACTTCAACATGCGAGCTAACTGTCCACCTAGCTCAAATTTTCACTGCAAGGGGGGAAGACCTTCAAAAAATGTGGTAAATCTTGATTCACGCAGTTTTTGGGACAAAAGTCACTCCATTACTAAGCTAAATCAACATTCTTGGCACAAAAAATCAAAATCAGGTACCTGCACGCGTACTGTTTCATAGTGAAAAGTTTTGGAATCATTGAAAAATTCCAAAGGGGTTAGAAAAAATGCTGACTTTTGAAAATATTAATTAACGATTATGAGCAAAAAATCTTGACTCCTGAGAAAACTTTTTTGTTCGGGCGATTTTCGAGCTGAAAAAAATCATCAGGGTGCAAAGTGGCCACAAAAGATCGATTCCGTGGATAAACGCCACAAATTGAATCATGGGGAGATAATAAAAAATAGAGACTGATTTTGACCCTCGAGTGACTGCAGTCTATATCTACTTTTTAAAATTTACATTTTCTGGGCAAAGTATCCAAAGAAAAAGAAAGAAAGAAGTAGAAGGAACGTCTTGTTTATAAAAGTTATTTTTACTTACTACCCGTTTACCCTTTTACTTCTACAAGTGGCCTGATGAAGAACAATAAATTCACTCGAAACTAGTCGCCACGAAGAAATCGGATTTGTAGTTGTCATTAACTATTATCATAATTTTACTCACCAAGTTTTTGATATGAATGATTTTTTTTCATTGTGGTAAATGTTTAAAATTACAAAAGATGCATCCAAATTTTATGCTTTGTAGATTGTAGACTGTAGATGGAAGATTTTGGGATCTGCAGGTTAAGCAGAAAAGTATGACGAATATTTTTGCACATATTTTTATTTTTTCTATAGGTGATTTTACAGTTTTGTGAATTCAAAACAAAGTTCTGTAGCTTACATTCACCAAGGTCCCTAATCTAGACTCGGCGTTTTCTTGGGCGATTGGAGACCGAAATCAGTGATGTTGACATGAAATCAGTATATTTCGCCTGCGGCCAATCTTTTGAGCCCCCTCTCAACTTTTTAGGACGCTCAGTTGCTTAGATACGGCCAAAATAACAAGCCGTTGCTAACGCAACATTCACAAATCTATTCAAAGTGGAAAATGTCTTTCAAAATTCACTGCAGTCACAATTTTCAACATAAATTTATGAAAATTGGTCAAAACATGTCTCAAGTGACCCTTCGTCATGAACTTTCAAAGTTTTTGACAAAATGTCAAAATTACAGATTTTTGTTCAGAGGAGCAGGTTTTTGGGTGCGATTTGACTGCCTTCCGCTCATTATAAATTTTTCATGCTTTGGGCACGCCCGGATGTTCACATTTAGTTGGATTTTCCGTCGAGATTTTTTTGACACCGGAACTCGGGCTCTTGTAATGACAGGAATTTTGAATTTTGGGAATATTTTATATGATTTGAGGTAAATTCGGTGTATAGTTGCCATGGATATTTTGAGCTCCTCCCAGAAAATGTGGACGGAAATTAAAAGCGAACGGAGAAAATTCAGGTTGTTTTGTAACAAAATGTTTTTATTCAAAACTTGCAACTCAAAACTCCAAGCTTTCGTTTTTACACAAGTGTTAAAATATTTTTAAGTAAACTTATTAAATTCTTTTGTGTCCTTTGACAGATAAAAATAAACAATTTGAGCGAAAAACAAAACTCTGCTGTTTCAAACTGTTTCATTTACAAATAAACATTCGGAGTTGAGATGGCAAACCAGTTCAAAAAGACGATAATTCGACATGAAATCAATTCCAAGGATTTCTTTTGCAATCGTCCGTTTTCAATCCGAATTATTGTACTGATGGACTGTTTGCAAGGGACAAGTAAAACTTCACTTCAGACTTGGCTTGGCTTTGGAAGCTGCATTGGCTGATTTATGAGTGAGCTGATGTCTCTTCAAATCGAAACTTCTTGCAGTTGCGTAGTTGCAGTTGACCTCCCGACATTTGAAAGGTCGTTCTTTTGTGTGTGTGCGAATGTGCAGAGTGAGATTACTTCCTTTTGCAGCAGCAAAGTTACATCCTTCTTGAGGACATTTGTGATCTTTTTTCCCCGTGTGGATCTTGACATGAAGCGTCAATTCCCTTTTTCTTATAAATTTCTTCTGGCAGTAGTCGCATTCCCAGTCTTTTTGGCCCGTGTGGATCTTGATGTGGGTTTTTAAATCTGAAAACTGGGAAAATCTCTGTTTGCAGTAGTTGCATTCCCAATTTTTTTCTCCCGTGTGGATCTTCACATGCTGAATCAGTTTACCTTTCTGTACAAATTTCTTTTGGCAGTAGTTGCACTCGTGATCTTTTTGTCCTCTGTGAATTTTGATATGCGTCGTCAGACTGCCTTTTGTCGTAAAGGACTTTTTGCAAGTGTCACACTTAAAATCCCGTTTTCCAGTGTGAATCGTCTCGTGATTTGTTTTGGCTCCGTTCGAAGGGAATTTTTTGTTGCAGTACAAACACTCAAAATTTAATGGACCCACAACTTTTTCCGCCTTCCCTTTCCCCATTTTTTCCATCGAAATTTATTAGCAAGTGCTCACAGCCGTTGAAGCTTGAAACTGATTAATTCAATTTACACTGCTGAAAGATGTTCACAAGTGAACCAAATCCACGGAACTGACTCAAATCTCAAGTGCAGTGAATTTGTTGTGTCCTTAATTAATTAACGGAAACTCAAATTTCGAAACTCAACACTCGATAAAACTTGCATCCCGCAACACAGAAAATATGAAAATGTGTGATGAATTTGAGATGACGGGGGTGAAACGAGACGTTGTTGAAAACAGTGCAGACTCAACACGAACAAGTTTTGCAGTGAAATATAACAAGAAGAGAAGTTTACACGGCAAGAGAATTATAACGACTGAGCTACAGTGTACAGTTTACTTATATAGGCGAAAATCGAGTAAGGTACATTTTCTCAGAATTGTCTCAAGTCAAATACACACACACAGAATACAAGACAAGTATGAACAAGTTTAACAATACACAATACAGTACAATAGGGGGAATTACAGAGAGCATGGAATTCTCGGAAGGACGAGAGTCTAATTCCTAGAAGGACTAACCAGGTAAAGTCCTGACACTAATGTACAATGTACAATACAATGCACTGGGGAAACACAAAAGCCTTTGGCTATTACAAATACTCAGAAAAGGCTAAACTTGTTTTAACTTGCACACACAAAAATCCTAATGCTAAAGTACAATGTATAATATAATAATATTTTTTCCTATACAATACATAATAAGTAATCCTTATTTTCCCTATGTATACAATATTTTTTCGTTTTTAGGAGAATTTTCACTACTAGTAGTACCCGTTGATCATTTTGAAAAATTTGGGACTAAGAGTCGAGTCCTAAGGAGTAAAAAATTTCAACATTGAGCTGTAAAATTGTTTTGTAAAAAAACTTATCGAATAATCGAGACATTTGAAAAATTTTGGAGACTTTTGGACAGTGGCGATTCAAATCGACGACAACTACGAATAAAGGAGAGTAAAAGGTACAGAGTTCTATATTCTATACGTGCTTTCAAAAGACACAAAATAAAGAGTTTAGAAAAGTACCAGCTTTTTAAGTCCAAAATTACTCGTATTTTTTCATATTTGAAAGAGAGTCAACCTACACAGTGAATTGCGGATAAGCTTCTGAAAATTTTGTTGTTTTTTTCATTTAGGGCACCGAAAAAATTTGGACTTGAAAAGCGGATGCTTTTCTAAACTCTTTATTTTGTGTCTTTTGAAAGCACCTATAGAACTCTGTATCTTTTACTCTCCTTTATACTATTTATTATTTATTCCGCATAAAAATATTACAAATTACAAACAATCATATTTTGTGTTCAAAATAACAATATTTTTGTACCCTGTAATTTACATGTAAAGAGTGTTTCCAGAAATTAAAAAAATTAATATGAATTTTCGGTTTTCATAAAGTGGAAGAATGACAATTTGGACTTTGGACTTTGGACACCAAACAAAATAACATTGAGCAAAACGCCGGTGTAATTCAAAAAAGTGCGTTGTGCAATGTTAAAGACATTGCACAAAGCGCTTTTTTGAATTACACCGACGAAAACCATCTTTCATCTAGTTTCAACTTGAAACTTGAATATTGAAACGATTTAGAGTTTTTCTGTTGAAACTTTAAACACATGAATAAAAAATCAGGTACAAGAAATCACAATTCGAATTGCAGTCTCGTTCATCGTTTAGTAAAAAATAATTGTGAATGTTGAACACGAGTCGCGGACTCATTCTTCATTTTTTATTGCACAGTTGCCAATTTAAATTGTATTAATTGTATAAATTGTTTTGATATGCACAAAAATTCATAGGACGATTTTTTTTTCATTTTTGTATTGACAACCATAACGACAATGACACACTTTTGGCATGCATAAAAATATTCAGTACTATTTCCCGCACTAAACATTCTAAATTCGAAGAGTATTCTCTTAACATTTACTTATTCTTGTTTGGAAAATTCTGTGGAATTTTTGTCCACAATCTTTATTTTTTTGTGAATCTCACACACAATTTGGATGATTTGTTTTCAGTCCAGCAGAACCCAAAATCCAGAAACCGTAAGAAAATTCGGCAACTTTTCTTAAGTTTCTTTCAAGAGATCAATTTGCCAATGAACAAACTTCATGAAGTTTTTAAAACCCCGACTACCTCTACCTCGTACTTCGGTGTCGTCTAGCCGACCATGCGGGTTAATGACGTCAATTATCGCCGAACAATATGCAGCAACAAAAAATAGCACGTAGACCACCACGAACAAGTCTAAATCATTTCAAATACAAATACAAACACATGAAAAATTGACACCATTTTAGTTTTAATTTTTTTACTACTCATAAACAAACTGTTTTGAAATTTTATGAAAACATACGACGTTGAATTTTAACAGCAGCGTAAATGACGTCCTGAGGTTTGAATTTATGCTTCCCGCCAATTTTGATGACGCGTGTGGTTTCCCAGACCAAAAAACCACAGAAAGCGAGTGAAACGGTACTGGAAATGGCGGTTCTATAAGTCCAGTAGGTGTCATCAGCGCATAGTGTAAACAAGCAGAGCAGAATGAACCCAACCAAAATCACCACGCCAATTCCCTTCACTCGCGTAAAATCCATTTTTTTTTGAAACGTGAACAGTGTTAAGGAGAGGAGGGCCGTCAGAGTTATTCCAGTAAATAGAGGAATGTGCTGTAAAAAATTAAATATTTGACCTTTTACTTCTGACCTTTGACCTCTGACCTTTGACCTTTGACCTTGAAATTTACAATTTTAGCTAAAAACTATAGATATTTAATTTTGCACAGTATACATTATAGTAAAATCAATTTAGCTGCTTACATGTGTGTTTAATATTAATACTGCAGTTGTGGCGGAAAATACTTCAATCAGAGTGAATACGATGAAAAGAATTACATTTCCCGGGGATTTTCTTTCCAGCTTGCCGCAGCAACAAAACACGGATAGTCCTACTACCGGGTAGATGACCAGAGCCAAGATTGGAAAGATTACTAAAGAGACGGAGAGAAAAGAGCACGTTAATTCTATACCGTGACCTCTGACCATTGACCTTTGACCTTTGACCTCTGCTGACTATATGTATGTATTACTGGTAAATAATCCAAGTACTTACGCCGATTGACCCCGATCCATTCCAATTGGTGCGTGACATACACTGACACTGTGGTCCACGTAATTACGATGAGCAGCTGGAGTGTCAGCGTCCCAAAAACGTTCCGGATGAAACCGTGCCGGTTGGATTTATCCAAAAGACCGGTTTCCGGTTCTTCCGGTTTTAAAAAATTCGGATCCGGAATCAGAATCAGATTTTGTTCCGGATCTATCATTATCACAACTCCAGTGAAATTTTTATCTACTACAGACAACATACAGAAAAGAACAAACAAACACAACGGAACTTTTAACTTTTAAGCTGATGCAGCATTTAGAATTAACAAGTACAAACTAAATCCGAAATGTATACAGAAAACAGGAAATTATAAATTTACCTTGACCTGACATTTGACAAGTTTTGTCCGTTACAGTTGCAAATCCAATGGATATTTTATTTACAAGTGGAAGATCGTCTCCGGTTGTTGATTCCAAATTCAAAATCAAATGGAAATTTTCACCTTTTGTCTAATTTGTAACATCCAAAATCGGAAGTGAAAGATCCGAAAGCGGAAAGGAATACACACGCGTTTGTGCTCTGTACACTCTGTTTTCCGGATTCTCTCGATTCTAGAGTCTAGATTCTAGACTTTAGACAAGTTCCGTATTACGTATTTCCTACTTTGACAGGCGCTGAAAACTTTCTCTCGTCTTCTTTCTCCTGTTTCAACTTTCTCATGGCGCAGATCGGAATGCCGAAGCCGAACCATTGCGAAAACACCGTGCATGTGTGCGAAATGAAAACACGGAGAATTCCTGGAAAGAGAGGGAAAATCTCCTCTGTTTTTTATGCTCCATTGTAAATACTCAGAATCTGGGGAATCTATAGAATCTAGAGCCGGGCGAGAGAAAATAGATCAAAAACAATATGTTGCTTCTTGGAATTGCCAATTTTATGGATTTTTTTTAGTTTTTATGCACATCTATGCAGTCTTAACACATTTTTCTTTATTCTGTGTATGTTTTTAGTTTTTTTTGGAGAGCATAAAAATGAATTCTGTCATTTGTCATTTTTCTAGATTTTACACAGCTGCCAAAATTACCAATTTACTTGTTGCATTAAGATGGAAATTTTAAATTCATTTGTTTTATTCCAAATTCCAATGTTTAATATTTTATTTGTAAGGTTATTCATAAACAATAAAGCTTATGCCTTTTTTATTGACAAAATTGTGAAAAAAAATAAAGGAGATTGAGATGATTTTAAAGAGCAATCTGTAATCGTTTCTCTAGTACTAAAACTTCAACACTCAAGATTGCTAGAATATTTAAATGAAAGTAGTTTAATTTAATTTACTTTTTTGGCAGACGATTGACTCAACCCTTT
>JAQGBH010006838.1:0-11855 GCA_034698265.1 Sminthurinus aureus
ATAACATCTCCTTCACATCCTTCTCCTCCTCATAATCATCATCATCACCATAGTAAATCAAACAATCATGATACTACTACTACTACTACTACTAGTAGTAGTATTTGTTCTGATATAATTTCCTTTCTACCACCATCATCATCATTGTCATCATCCTCACTAACCTGCTCACCCACTTCATCTTCAATTGTTACTACTACTGGTGATAGTAATGAAATTGTTAATACTACAACTACTACTACTATTCCTACCAATACAATTCCTCTTGATAATACGTCCTCTCCAAATAGTACAATTTCATCGACTTCTACTACGGCTACTATCACTACTCTAGCTAAAAAAGCAAAAATTAGTAATACTAGTAGTAGTAGTAGTAATAATAATAATAATCATCATCATCATGAGTATGATTGTGTTCAGACTCAAGATAAACAAACTGACAAAATCTTATTACCTGAAGCTGTATGTTGTAGTGTGATTCATGAAGATGGTACAGTTAGTGAAATTATGAATACAAATAACCATCATACAAATCATAATAGTAGTAGTAGTAATAATAATAATAATAATAGCAATTATAGTGATGAAGCAACGTTTTATAGTGCTCCAGAATCCGAACATGTTACAACTATTTTTGAAGAGAAAGATTGTCATACTACTACAATAATATCATCAACAACAACAACAACACCAACAAGTAGTAGTAATATTACTAGTACAAATACTGTTAGTAATCATAATAATAATGATAATAATAATAGTATTATTCTTAGTCAGGGAAATTCTTTCCAAAATCAATCAAATCCACATCATTCAATCATCAGATTAGATATTAGTGAGGCTAACGACTTGTTAGGTTTTGATGATAGTCATCATTCTCATATACAATCAAATGATGATGATAATAATCATGAGGATTTTATTAAAGAACCATCATTTAATAATAGTATTAATAATGGTGCTAATAGTAATAGTAATAGACAATCATTGATTATAACTCGTAATAGTAGTAGTATTATTCCGCAACGTCTTTCGTTACCATCGTCGTCATCGTCGTCTTGTGTTCCAATAATTACAACAATTCAAGAGTCATCACCAATAATACGTTATTCACCGGCTATTTCTTATTCATCATCAACAACATGTTCAGTGGCAACAACAACATCAACATCTGTATTAATGACAACAGCAAATGTAAATTCTACACAGTCCCTCCAAAATGATGGATCATCTACTTCTTCTTCTAGTATGAATTCTTCTACTCATCAACATCATAATAATCATAATCCTACATCATCTATTAATGTACATATTTCTCCAAATCCAAATGTTTACCAACAACAACAACAGCATTTTAATAAAAATCCTTCTCAAGAGTACAAAAATTCAAGTTGTTTTACCTCAGATGCTCAATTACAGTCACAGTTTCTCCATTATAATCAACAACATCCTATCAATAATAATAATAATAATAATAATAATAATGTGCCTCATCATAATAATAATTCTCCAACAATGTCAACAACAATTACTAAATCAAACACACCTACACGGGTACCTACCATCATTCAAAGCCCACAGACAATCAATAACCATCCAACTTTAACATTTCCTCTTTACAACAATAGTAATAATAATTGTAATAGTAATATTAATATGAATAATAATAGAGATTCAATGATTTTTAATCCACAGCAACAACAACAACAACCACAAGGAAATGTTACAAGGCATATTTATAACAGTACTAGTAGTAATAGTATTAACAGTTCTAGTCGGAATCAATCAGCACCATCAGCAGCAATAAATACTGATTTAATGTATAATAATAATAACACTACGGTCACTACCAGTTCATCAGTACCATATCCTTCTCCCTCTATTTCAAGATCAAATTTACTACTGTCAACTCCAACTGGTGACTTTTTTACTCCACAATTATCACCATCTAATATAAATACTTCAGTATCATTCCCTCCCCCTCCTCCTCCTCCTTCACATATATTACAACAACAACAACAACACGCACATCGGAAAATCATTGCTCCAACGGTAGTACATCAACGTCATAATCATCAAAACTCCCCAACATCATCATCGTGGATGTCAAATAGTATTAGTAGTAGTAGTAGTAAAGACCCTCATTACTATCAACAGCAACATCAAAATAGTAATAGTGGGTCAAATGTTATTATGTATAATCAAAATATTCCTTTAAATAGAGGAGGAAATATAAATACCAGTAATAGTATTAGTGGTAATAGTGGTATAACTCGATATCATTCGAACACTACGGGTATTCCACAGGGTTCTCCTCCAATAGCCTTTCAGTATAGAGTGCCATATGAAAGTAATCATATTATTAACTCAAGTGCAAATATTAGATTTCCTAGGCCTAGTCCTCCTGCTGGTCAAGGGCAAAATATTATAATAAATAATGCAAGCGGTGGTACAAATATTAATAATTGTGGTATTATGAATATGAATAATAGTAATATTATTATAAACAGTAATAATCCTATTATTAGTGGTGGTGGTGGTAGTAGTAGTAGTCGAATGCACAATGTAGGTCCTGCACCATCATCATCATCTACATCATATTCTAATAATTATCCTCTAGAGCAACAATATGGTAGTAATCATAGTCATAGAAATTCTTCTTCTGGTCAGTATCATATGACATTAGGTGGTCAATCTCAGTATTACCAACAACAACAACAACATATCCCTCAACATCACTTAAACAATCCAGTATTAAACACTGGTGGTATTGGTGGTAGTAGTAGTAGTAGTAGTAATAATAATAATACTATTGGTAACAACAACAACAGTAATAATCAAGGGCCATATCCTTTAGTTTGTCGTGTAAGTCCGATTAGAAATAGATATGATGATCCTTCAAATTACAATCCTCCTCTAAATAATAGTAGTAGTAATAATAATAATAATTCGTATAACCCTTCACCTCATCACCATCTTCATTCTCCTCATAATGTATCTCAACAACAGTTTTATCACAATAATAATAATAATAATAACAATAATAGTAGTAGTAGTAGTCATACTATTCAATCTAATCATTCACATCTATCACCTAACTATCACAATCACCATCCTCATAATCACTATCCACCTTCTCACCCTAATCCTAAAATTCCATATCCAGCTCAGGATCCAAATATAAATCGACAAGTACTAGCGTCAGGGAATAGCAAGCAAGACTTTAGTTTCCCGTACGAGCTCCAGTACAATGATGCACGGAACTTTAGACCGGTACGTGTTTTATTTCTTTTGGATTACTAATGGATGTTTGCTTTGTATGTGTTGTGCAGCAAATCACTCTGCAAGCTTTGCCGGGGCTTCCGTCAGGGGCACAGGGTCATCATCTTCTCGTCAAGACAGAGACAGGGCAGTACCAACTTCTGAGAGTTAGAATGCCTACACAACCACAGGCACCCACTGCCGCGTCTGGCACCAATCCTATTCCAACTACTCCTCCGTCTACCTCTATTGCACAGTCATCTAATAATACTACAATTAATAACAATCCAACAGCATCCCTTATTTCCTCAACTCCTTCAACCGTGATAAAATTGGAAAATCCAGCCACAGGTCTACAACCTAATAATAATCCTAATAATAATCTAACCGTGGCAACTTTGTCAGCCACGGGAGGAAATGTTATTACTACCACTCCATCACATACTGTCTTAAATTCTATTATGGGAAATACTACTACAAGAATTCCATTGACCAACAATATTGTAAATGCTAACTCTATACAACTAGCAAATACAACTACCCGACTTCCAATGACAAATAATATTGTGAATGCTGTGGCTACAAATAGACTACCACTCCCAATTACAACCAACAATATTGTAAATTCAAATTCTATATTAGGAAATGCCACTATAGCCACTACTACGAGACTTCCAATAACAAATAATAATCTCGTACATACTATTAATTCTTCTTCTATTCCAACTGTTTCATCAACTACTGTTATTAGTTCCAATACAAATCCCAGTCCAACTGTGACTCCTCACGCCACAACTTACCGACTGCAAACATCAGTCCCACCCACTGCTGCCAACAATTCCGTAAGTCATCCCATCTTGACATATTTCACTCTCTCTCTCTCTCTCTCTTGCTCCAAATCAATCAGTCTGTCAGTTCAGTATTTTGGTGACACAACCATCGTCATCATGATCATAAGATGAAACCTGGAAGATACATCAATCAACTGTTACAATCTCTATATTATTATAATATATACATATTTCTCTCTCTCTCTCTCTCTCTTGCTGAATTTCCTCCTTTTATTTTTTCGTTATTCCATTTGGTTCTAGCCTGTTTTTGTGTGTGTATTTTTCTACAAAGAAGGAAAAATAAGGAAGAAAAATAACAATCATCATCAATATTATAATATAATGCTAAAATCTTTTGAGTCCTTTAGATTTCTTTTTGGCAGGGGAAGTATGTTTTATTTTATATTGATGTGTATGACTGGAAAAAAAAGAAAAAAAAAAGAAAAGTATCTATTTATTATACTAGTTATTTGTAGTAATTAATTATTATTATACAGAATTTGTTTTTGGACTTAAGTGCCATTTTTAATTTTATTTTCCATTTTTTAAAAACATATGAAATCAATATTATTTTATGTTTTGGAACATACGTATTTCCTATTTTACGAAAGTACTATAGGCTACTAAAACGAAGCAAATAAGTAATGATGTAGTCTGGATTATACAATTTGGTTTGATTGGATATTATTAATCATATACTATAATATCAATCATAATATTATAGTATACATTACAATGTATACTATAATATTATGATGTATTTTACAAAGATATTTCAGAGATTATTCATGTATCATTGCTTTTGTGACTTTGATGTTTAATACTTGTGCATTGTTATTAGTACACTTTTTTCACTTCCGAAGAAGGGATCAAACGACTACTAAAAGCTTGAATAAATGTATTTTTAATTTCGTTGAAGTATTTGAGACTGCTTACAAATTATGTCAGAGATTACTGTAAAGTTCTATTGTATACAGCCATGTAAGACGTACCAATAACATTACCTAAATTTATTATAGAAGACGTGGATTACACTATAATAATATAATATTAAATATATTATCCAAGTGTTCATATAGAAAAAAAAACATGACTAAAAAGATGCAGTATATTATAATATTGGTTGGTAACAATATATTATACAAAAATAGTTTTAAGAACTTGAGACGTGGGGTAAAAAAGAAAGAAAGAAGGAAACAAAATGAAATGGAATGTACCTTTTAAAGCTGAATGGGATTGATGCTAACAAATCAAATAGAATTTCTAAATAACCAAAAAAAAAAAAATTCACGGAGCAAATCTATTTTGGAGAAAATATGAAGATGAACAAACAACTCTGGCCTTTTCACTTTCTCCCTTCAAAACCAAAACCAAATACATGCTTCGTCTTCTCCCATTTGTGTTGTCTGCCTTGAGTGTTGCTTTCAATGTTGCATGGTTGCATTCAAGCCTTTTTGTGAATGTCATTGTATTTTGAATTATTATTATTATTTGTGTTTATGTTACGTCGTTGTGAATGTTAAGTAATGTAGTTTATTATAGTTGTACCATAAACTTTTGTACCCTGTTAATTAATAATGGTAATACCTATTATTATATTAAAACAAACTACTGTTTTGTACAATATGTAATGAGATTGATTGTTTGTTTTTTTTCGTGTTACGGAATGCCGTTTTATTTTTGTCTTGTTTATTAAATAGTATTTATTTTTATCATTATTCTATTCAAATATTCTTTTATTGAGCATTTTTTTTTGATTGTGTAAATAATAAAATTCAATTTTATTAGCATGGTATAACTTTTTGCGAATTAGAATATTATACTAATGTTTTTGTAACTAAACTTATTTCAAAAGTATCTGAAATCTGAAATGAGTATTACTATTTTTTTCCAAAAAAGTTATGCATGCTTTTTTGTTTTAAAAAAATGTTTGAAAAATTTATAATAATAATAGTTAATACATAATACATATATTTAGTACTATTAATAATAATTATTAAAATAATAATCGATTCTTTCTTTTGCACGAATATAAAACTAAAAATTTTGCATGCAAAAAAAAAACCTAAATAAATACGATACTGTTTTTAGTATTTCTTGTATTGTGCTGCGGTAATAGCAATTTTTGTATTAACATTTATATACATTTGGTTAAAACTTAATGATTCAGAAGCAACAAAAGAAACTAAATAAATATGATACAGCTTTCTTATTTTTCTCAGCCTATGGAAAACAACTTAGTTTTTTTGGTAATAACATTGAATGATTCATTGTTATTATTAGAATGAACAAAAAAAAACACAGAAAAAATACACATACAAAAACAGTGTCATGAGCCGATGGAATTGTTGAAAAATTTGCTATCAAAGTAATACATTGATGTATCTTTCCGATTTCTCTATTCATCTCTTTTTTTCTCTCCAAAACTTTTTTTTTTGCATGCATTTTTCGTTATTTAATAATAATTATTATTATAATGATTATGATTCTAGTTGTGCACGTTCAAGATTTTGATTTGCAATTTATTATTATTGTTTTCTGATCGTTTTGTTTTTTTTTTAAATTCTGGATGACAGAGTGGATTGGGGATGTCTGCTCTTTCACATCAGCCGCAAGGTTCTCCGATGCCCACACAAAATGTCTCCGCAACTGCCAATTCTGTTAGCCAGGTTGGTAGAAAAATTTTAGAACAAGAAATTAGGGAAAAGGAATTTTTTCCTTTCTTTTTCTTTTCATTCTGTATGAAGTATATAATATCGATAAATATAATTGACAAGTTTGTTATTGTAGGGAAATACTTAGGGAACGCTATTAAAAAATATAGTCATTCCATTCCAAATATCTTAAATCTTGATCATGCCTGAAATATCAAACGTTTATAAAATGTACACAAATCTACGTACCAATTAACAAGTTAAAAACAAGTATCTGTTTCCTTTGTATCATGAGTGTTTTTAAAAATTTAGTGAACAAAAAAGTATAACTGTGTACTGTATAGGTATATTATTATATGTAGTATGTAGGTATTAAACGGGAATCCATTACAGCTACTCGTTTTATAAACATTTAAAAGTTTTGCTGACGGTTGAAAAGTTTAAGATAAATAATAATATATTTTGTAAAATTCCCATGAGCAGTATCTAACTTCCAAAAGATTTTTGTAGACATAAATGTAGAAATGTTATCGATTAATAAGGAGCTAAAGGTAGATTTTTATTTTCATGTTGTCTCTATTTTGATAACTAAAAAAATCAAGTTATAGTTTGTGTTATTCCAGATTTATATTATATATATATATAAAAGTACAGGGATAAATTTGTACAATTTCGTATATTTCTTTTATACATCTGCCTTGAAATTCAAACTGTTATTTATCAGTGGAGAGAGTTCAAAAAAAAGAAAACAAAACAAAACAGTACATTTTTTTACCACGTGTATTTTGATTTTATTAGTTTCATGAGACATAAATGTTATTTATTTTCACTTTTTTTTTGTTCTCTTTGTTTTATTATAGTATGATTTCGTACTATTTTTTTTCGTTTGGTATTAAAATACTTTTTTAAAATTTAAAGTTGATTTTTATGAAAAAAAAAATGCTTACTTTTAGGACGTTTCTAAAACACGTATTATAATATAATATAATGTTGTACAAATCATTTTAGTTATCGATTTATTTTCCATTTTATGTATCCCTTTTCGACTTAGTAAACCTTTGTGTTTTTTACTTGTTTTTTTTACTGTCTTCAAATGAAATTTTTGGTACTTTTTGTCTAATTCATGTATACGTATTTCTTATGTATTTTAATTTTTTTCAAAGAAAAAGAAAACAATTAATCAAATTTTGTATTATTGGAATTTAATATGTCTAATTGGTAAATACAATGCAAAACGTAGATGACGGCAGAGACTGCTAAAATGAAGTGCAAGAATTTCCTTTCCTTTCTACTTGAGCTCTCCGCTAAGCAGAATGCAACAGTAGCAAGAAATGTCAAATCGTTGATTCAAGGTTTAGTGGATGGTAAAGTAAACGCTGAAGATTTTTCAGATCGACTTCAAAGGGAAGTAAATTCTCAACCTCAACCGTGCCTTGTTGGATTTCTTAAGGTTTAATAATAATAATTATTTGCTTTCTTTTATAGTAATAAGTAAAAGTAAATGATTTTCTTTACAATAGTAGTTTCTGTAGAAAGAGAATTTAGACAACAATTATTATGAATGGTATAGTAGTAGCCATGTGATATTTATGATTACTAAAATGTTTTTTTTATTATTGTGCTGATGTATATAAAATGATATAATTTATGATGTTATAATATGTATTTACAGAAAAGTTTACCACACTTAAGGCAGTCATTAGCAACTAAAGAATTATCAATAGACGGTATTAGACCGCCGGCTTTATCCTCTATCGGTCCCACCACCTCTACTACTGCTGCCCCTGTAACAGCTTTAATACCACAAAATCAGGTATAACATTCGTGATATGTCATAGTACGTTGTGTGTGTTTTTTTAAATTTTGGCAAAAAAACTTTGATCTTGAGAGATGACATAATATCCTGTTCTGAAAAGTGATGTCTGATAAAATATTAGAAATAAAACATTGTAATTTAGTATTTTAGAAATATTTTCATAACTATTTTATTATTTAAATGAAGGTGCGGCCTCAATCTCTACCTACACCAACTCCTGTAAGAATTATCACACCTATTAATTCTCCTTCACCAATGACTACAAATACATCAGCTCCAATTCCTAGGTCAACGGCCACAGCTGTTCAACAAAGATTTTCAACGGTAAATGCTATGTATAATACTATAGTTCAGTGATATACATTAACATTCATTAGTAATTGATTTGAAAGAAAAAAATAATTTTAAAAAAAGAAGAAAGAATAGAGTTGTTACTAATTTTCTGAATAATATATTTTTACAGCCTGGAAAAACCAGTTCAGCTTCATCTAGAAGTAATTCCTCTAATAAGTCAACTGCTGCTAATTCTATATCAGTGGCATCACCTTCAGTTTCGGTCTCATCAAGTTCATCAACGCCTAAATCAATAGGCCCGTCCGCATCTAAATCCAAAGAGAAAGACAAAAAAGGATCAGCTGCTTCTGCTGCCTTTTCTGGGTATAGGTAAGATAAAATTTTAGTATAAAATAGGCCTGAGTGCAAACTATGTATATAATTGTGAATTATGTATCACATATATATAGCTCGATTTCATGGAAAGAAAAAGTTCAAAGTCATTTGAGTTGTAGATTTTCAAAAAAAAATTAAAAGATTGATCTGTCTTTTTTGCAAAGCATAATATTATTATAGAAGTCTTGTACCTTATTCTTTGTGTGTAATAAACAATTATTTTATACTTATTTTGTGTTCAGTGGTGACGATGATATCAATGATGTTGCCGCAATGGGTGGAGTTAATTTGGCAGAAGAGTCACAAAGAATATTGGGTTCGACAGAATATGTGGGTACTCAAATACGTTCGTGTAAAGATGAAACTTTCCTTCCTTCGACGCTCCTACAATCAAGAATAAAAGCAACGGGTAAAGCTTGTTTTTTTTTTTGAGATTTTATCTTAGGTCTTGGGAAGTGTATTAATTATTAAAATCAAAAGTGATCATATGTCAGAAAAAGACTATTTTATGAATAATTATAAACTCCATATAAAACATAATATTATAGTGCTATCCGTATAATTTCATAGTTAATATAGTTATTTTAAAGAAACGCATAAATATTTTTACATAATAATGAATAATATTAGTTGTTTCTGTTTATTTTATGACTAACTCGGCACTGTATACGTGACTTATGTAATGTATTATCTCCATTTTAGCTGCAAAATATGGCCTTGAAGAATGTTCACCAGAAGTAGCTGCAATGATTTCACATGCAACTGAAGAACGGCTTAAAAATATTCTTTCTAAGCTATCCGTGATTGCCGAGCATCGGCTTGATGTGATAAAGGTGAGGGAGTTAGTGAAACCACCAATTTTATTATTGGTTTTTTATATTATTTCAAAATGTATAAGTTTCTCAAGATTGTAAACATCCCGGTATTCAATTTACCTGTTGATTTCACTATTTTATTTATAATTTCATTTTATAGGCTGATGAAAGGTACGAAGTTTCTCAGGATGTAAAGGGTCAATTGAGATTTTTAGAAGAATTAGATAAGGTATTGTTTAGATTTATTATACATTCTTGAATATTATTTACATGTTTTAGTAACATAAAAAAATCAAAGCTTTGCATCACCAAAATTGATATCAAAAAATCAATCATAAGAAAGGAGAAATAATTTACTTCATTTATGTATTTGTATTATTATTGTACTAAATAAATTTTAGCTCGAGCGAAAGCGTCATGATGAGCAAGAACGGGAGATTTTAATTAAAGCCGCCAAAAGTCGGTCAAAATCAGAAGATCCTGAACAGGCCAAATTGAAAGCTAAAGCCAAAGAGGTATGCGTTTGGTTTCATGAAATTTATCAGTTTGTTCCAAAATTTGTATCGATTTGAAAAAAATGTACAAATAATTATGATTAAAAAAAATGCTTGAATTAGGAATGTTTGAACAAGCCAATAGAACTCATTGTGTTAAAAACACTTATGCATTGTATATGAAGAAATAGTAAAACTCTTCTATATCTAATATATACTTTATAAATAAATGAAAAAAAAAAACAGATGCAGAGGGTGCAGATGGAAGAAATGAGACAACGTGAAGCCAACCTCACTGCCTTACAAGCCATAGGTTTGTTCAACTGTTTTATTACAAGAGTACTTATGCTTTCGGAATAAATGTGGGAATTATTTAGTATAATATAGAGATACAAAAAAACAAATATTGTTGATATTAAAATTTTTCTATAAATCTGTTTAATTTCGCTTACTATAAAAATTAGGTCCACGAAAGAAACCTAAATTAGACCCATCGATTGGATCTCAGAGTACAACAGCTCATGTAAGTTATCAGAGAACTAATCTGATAAAATCTGCATACTTTAATAGTGTAATGTACAATAAATAACTACACTAATTTTGCTATGCCAGTGAGCTTACGTAATATATTATGTTTATTGCTCATTTACAGACACCGCTGAGCGGTACAGGTGCTTCTAGTAGTCTAAATAGACCACAAGTAAGATTATTTTCGTTCATATATGAAATGGATTTTAACTCAATAGTCCTAAGATTATAAATTTATGAGAAAAAGCTTCTTATGACCACTGTTTCTAAGAAATATGCATACTAATAAGAACAATAGAATATATGCATGCAAAATAATTATATCCTCCCGTTACTGACAGAATTTACAGTATAATATGTTTTTTACTTAAATTTTCTAGATTGGATTACGGCCGAGGTTAAAAAGAGTCAATCTCAGGGATTTATTATTTCTGATGGAACAAGACAAAGAAACACAGAGAAGTCATTTTCTCTACAAAAATTTACTACTGAAGTAGGAAGAGGAAATTTCTCTTTTTTATTTGTTTTTTTGTGTTTTTTTTGGATAAAATGATATTTACTTTTTCATAACTTAGGCTAGGATATTAAGAAACATTATATATTATGATGTAGGCTTACGGTGATCGCGGGAGGAATTTATGTTTGTCGTTAGGTAGTCTTTTTTTTAAAAAAAAAAACAAGTCTAAACCAAGCAATTAAAGTATGATGTGTACACAGATAGATATAAATATATATCTATGCATTCATATTATAGAAATAAAAATAATTATAATACTAATAATTTATGA
>JAQGBH010006839.1:0-11855 GCA_034698265.1 Sminthurinus aureus
AGTTTCACCTCAAAATCTCAAAATAATTTTCATAATTTTTTATTTCAAGAACCACAGGTCTTGGAAAAAGAGGCTCAAATATGTCATTTCAGCGGCACTCCAGTTTTTTTAGAGTTTTCGGTTTTCGCACTGATAAACATATGGCTCTGTTCTGATTGCAATTCTCACTACGAGATAACTCAATCACTTGATTTTGATTCGTGTATTTGTCAGTTATATCTGTGTAGAAAAAACTACAGTCATATTTTTATATTCACTTGAGCTACATGCATATCTGATGTATCTTACAAAAACACATGATATTACACATGTAACTGAGCAGGATCTATCAAAACTAATCAAAAGTTATCCTGGAATTTACCATGTACAAAAATCGAGGTAATACAAAACATGATTACATGGAAAAGTTACACAAACAGTGTAATCTGCATGAAATGTACACATCAACATTAAATGAATGGATTTTTTACGACAGACTGATGGAGTCTGCAGTCCTAGAAAAAACTTTAAATTTTTTGACATGCTTTGAAAACAGAAAATGCTGATACTAATGTGACAAGTGGACAATAATTTGATGGTGCTTCACACTGTATGCAGCAATGTTGATCAACCGATAAATTTAAGTGTAAATTATGTTTGCACTTTCAGTTTAATCTATGAAGTCTTTTAATTTTTGTCGTATGAATTTGACAAAGACGCTTTCTGTAGATTTTAGAACTTAGATCTTGCCTTCACATTTTATTACATACTTTTACAACAACAATTTATCATAATTCGTAAGATAATATGTAATTTCATTGACAGGGAAAAACGGAAAATCAAAAAACCAAATGAGAAAAAGTAATCCAAAGTTTTAGAGACAACCTAAAATCGCAACCCGCCTCAATCCTCATTAATAAAATTTCGCCATTTGTCATCTTTAAACGCTACATAAAAACATACATAATATATTTTATGTTGATTAATGATGAATTGTCTCCCTATCTTCTGTATTCTGTACGAATTTAATTTGGCATTGATATTCCTATCTCTTTAACACTGGGTTTTAATTCTGAATCAATATTGCTCTCTCTCTCTCCCTCTCTAATTTATTTATTCATAGTGTACAAAGGGGTCCTATGTAGTGACTAGTAACAAGTATACGATAAGGTTGAAGGTTATACCTAAAATGCGTATGAAAAAACTGTACTACAGCATGAAAAGTACACATAGAAAATGAGTGATATATAGATAAAAAAATCGGACATCCATTGTCAAAAAGATTATTTACTTTGGCGATAAGAAGGACATATCGTACAAAAAAGTGAAATGTATCACAGACTAGAAGCTTTTCCAGTTTGCAATTTGGAACGTGAACACGTTGGATCTTTTTTGTTTTCATAAAATTGTAAGTGTGCATAAAATACGTAATCATTCATGTATAATATTATTATAATATGATAAATACAACATACAACACAAAATACAAACATATGTTTACTAACACAACGTAGATAATCTTAGTTTCTTTGATTGATTTTCTACACCATTCTTCTTCTGGTTAAATCTACATGCATTTTCTTCTTCTTCTGTTGTGACTACTGAACTTTCAAGTCTAAGCTTCTGAACTTTCACCGTTTTTTTCTTGTGTGATTTTTTTTTAAAAGAACGCGTAATGGCTGGTGTAACACCGTTATGGCAGAAATGCCGTGAAAATCTAAGGATCCGCAATGAATACGTAAAGGAGGGAATCGCCGAATTTATTGGAACTGGAATCTTATGTGTAAGAATTTTACTCTCATTTTCTAATCTTCCGAGTCTAGATTTCACATATAAATAATAAATATGTAAAGCTTTAAACAATGACAAAATGTCTCAAATTTTACCTTTAAAATTCACGTACTATGGTGATGCGTGATGAGGAGTTTATATTTTCATTAGAACTACTGTATATTTAGTATTGCAAATTTTATGAAATTTTGTCAGGCAACAACTAAAATTTTAACATCATAATACGCTCATGAATAATGCATTGTGTATAGATAAGTAGGTATCTAATACTAGGTGATATGTAATACTGAGAACTGCGAATTGTGGTACTTGAAATGTGATACTCAAACACTAACTTGTTGATTATGCTTGTGTTTATGTACGTTTTGATTATCCTGTCAAGTTGGATATTTCTTTTAGGAAGTTTGTGTAATAATTAGATTCAACTGATTAGGTCAAAATGAAGGTGCATGACAACCATATGTACATGTAAATTTTATATTAGACATTCTCTATACTCCGAATTCTCCATACACCAAATGTACAATGCACACGTGCGTAACATGAAGAAGCCCACAAAACTTCGTTTTCTTACATATGCGATGATTTGTTTTATAGAACTAGGAATTTATACATAAAATCAGGTTGAATAGCAAATAGAAAAATGTTAGTTGGTACCAACAAGTACTTTTCTTAAGATAATATCCAAAAACGAACTTGTCATTTTGTTCCTCCTTAATATTTTTTATTTCAAAATAAATATGCCCGCAAAGAATCACCATCTCATCACATTGTATTATACTTCCCTCAATGAAAACGATTATATCTGAAAAAACCCTGATAATTCTTTACTTTAGATGTTTGCTGTTGGAGCTGCCTCACAAGCACTCATTGAAGCTACAGATAAACGCCCTCCTGACTCAATACAACCAGTTTTAGGTAAATTTTCAAAATTTTCTGAAAAACTTCCATCCATTTCCAATTTTAGAGTTTTAAAAAATCTAATTATTTGCATTTTCTGCGTTTGCGTAGGAGGAATTTTCGGATTGATGACGGCCATCTTAGTAACCGGAGGAATTAGTGGTGCTCATATAAATCCATCAGTTTCCTTGGGATTAGCAATTGTTGGTGAAGTGAGTTGGTTTAAACTTCCTGTATATTGGATTTGTCAAATTCTTGGGGGTTACGTTGGATCCGGACTAGCCGTGGCTATGTACAAATGTAATTATCATAATAAAAAAGGAAGAGCACATTCTATTGTATAAAAATATAAAAAATTTGACTCTATATTGATCCTACAAGGTACAAATAATAAATGATTAATTTTGTTGAAATTTTACCCATCTAGCAAAAGCTGACTTGCTCGTTGCAGCGGCTAGTGCTGCGGCTGGTGTGAAGTTAGAATATAAAGACGTAGTCCCTGCTGGTATTTTCTCTCCCGTTCCAGGCTATTCTCTTCCTACTACAGCCGGAACCGGAATTGCCGATCAAGTAAAGGACGCATAAAAGTCTAATGTTATTTCTTGTATTTTATGCAGTATTGGAATTTTTTTCTATGTCGTCGGAAATCAGAAATGGTGAGATTAAACATTTAATAAAATGTACCTTCCTATCAACAGGTAATGTGTACCGCAATTTTGATGATGGGTGTTTTATCCTGTATTGATAAGAGAAACATGAAAGTACCAAAACATTTACTTGCTTTCTTCGTTTGTCTCATCGTTGGTGGAATAACAGTGAGTAAATTCTATTTTCTGAAATATTATGTACAAATAAAAAACAACTCAATTAAGACATGTTAAATTCATCATGCCAGCATACTATTACAATGTAAATTTTCAAAATATCCAGATTTATTATAATCATGATAATTATGCTTTCTTTAGATGTGTTTTGGAGCCAATGCCGGAGCCGTAATGAATCCAGCTAGAGATTTAGGTCCTCGTTTAATGGCTTTGACTCTTGGATATGACTCAAACATGGTGATGAAGTGTCCGAACAAGTAAGAATTTATTGTACATTACAGATAGTTATCTGTTTTCCTTCGTGTACTTTACACTTGGTGTTGTAATTTGTAATACAACTCGTGTAACATGTCCAACTTTCTTTGTCTAAAACATAAAAATGCACATCAATAAAATATGCAATTATTCTCAAACTTTAGAAATGACGACCCTCTTCTTGGTGAACGCTCAGAACATTGGTGGTTGGTTGGAATTTTTGGTCCCCTAATTGGCGCGTCATTTGGTGCACTTATGTACATTTTATTACTTGGAGCACATATGAATGATGATGAAGAAGACCAGCAAAGTCGATCTGGAGAAAGTGGAGCTGGAAATCCCGCCGATTGGCGATCAACACGCTTTATTCCCAAAGCTCAAGCACCCGTCCCACCACCTCAACAATTTCAAGCTCAACCTCCACAAAACGCCTACCCTGGAGGAAATAATCCAACTGCCGGAGGAGTAAATAATAATGGATATAGAGGTCTCAAGTCTTAGTCAACTCATTACATTTACTAAAATTTTGTATACATTATATTCATGCACATATTATGCATTTTGCTGTATTACATTAAAATTCTTGGTACTTAAGCTCTGCCTTTTTTGTATTTCAGATGACATGCGATACCGACAAGGCTATTAAATATTAAATGTATGTATAAAATAATGATACCGTAATATTATGTATGACTGTAAGAGGTTAAAAACTTCATAAATATTTTTTGATACAAAAAAAGAGCTACAAACTACAAACACAGTGTAATATATTATGCATTTCTTTTTCCATTAAAGCTTTTGGCTATTTCATATGTATTATTAGCCTCTAAAAATTGAAACGGATGTTAACTTTATCGCATGTACCATTTATATTAATTAATTTATTTATTTATTTATGACGACTGTTTGATTATTGGTTATTTGTACATAATGCTATAAAAACAAAAAAACTGAGTTTGAAAATACATGGACAACACACTATTTGTTTACATTTTTTCTATTGTTACACAAACATATATGATGTACTTATAATGTAAGATACTGCAAGCTACATAGGTATTTAGCACGTAAAACATACAGCATACATTCGACTACAAAGAAAACATGCATAGAGTAGCGTTTTACCATTTTACAGTGAAAGTTTCATTGCTTTCTCTTTCACAATATTCTGTATATACATATGCATACGCAAGATGTACACATGTCGGAGCTAGTTGTTGATCTTTTTTAATTTTTAATTTGATTTCCATATTGTAGATCCAACTTGAAATTGAATAATGAAATCTGACCCTATATACGATGATGCATGTGCACAAATAACTGAACACTATAAACCTTTGACTTACTTTAATTTATTTAGTGCTAAATATAGAAACAAGTAACAATTATCTGCTGTAGCCTCCACTAGACTGTTGTTGTTGTTGTTGAGATTGATTCTCCTCAGGAACTAGAAAAAAGAGATTAATAAAAACAATTTGTTGATTGCTTTCTTTTCAATTACATACAAATTACAAATATGATAATATCATAAATACATGAATATTGAATGTCGATCTGAATATTTAAACTTACGAAGAATGTTTATAATTTTGTACTGTGTAGCTATAAAAAAAATACAAAAACAACATCACATTTTAAATCCAGAACGGTATAATAACATGTAATATGTTGTGCAAATTGAATATTGAACAAGTGAACAGTTGTTATGTTTGAAATTTTAAGACAAATTCTTACATCCACCACCGCCACCGCCACCAGAAGAAGGAGGGCCATAACTGCTACTACTACCTCCTTGACTTCCACCACTACTTGGAGCACCGTAATGACTTGAACTTCCACCGGAAGATCCACCACCTCCTCCTCCTCCAGATGATCCTTTTAATTAAATTTCATTCCAGTTTAATTCCAGACAAATTTCAATCATGTTTTATAAACAGCAAAAAGAGATAAAAAAAAGACATATATAAAGCCTAGAATTTCTACCTCCACCAAATCCTCCACCTCCTGAGGATCCTCCTCCACTTGAGCCACCTGATGATCCATAACCGCCCCCTCCACCACCACTGCTGCTACCTCCACTGCTGCTTGGAACTGTAAATATAAAGAGTTGTAGTATGAAATGGGGGGAAAAGAAGAATCACATAAATACTTTACATTAAATTTGATGTTTGAAAACTTACTGACTATTTTGATGATTTTGTAATCTGAAAAAGATACAAAAAAAAAGTTAAAAATTAAATAAACGGACATTTTTCCAATCTACTTAAACGTAGTATTTTTTCAAAAATTTGTCACCCACTTTGTTGTTGCTGTTGTTGTTGTTGTTGTTGTTGGGGAGGTCCGTAATGACTTGAACTTCCACCTCCCCCACCACTTTGACCTCCACCACCACTTTGACCTCCGCCACCACTTTGACCTCCCCCACCACCGCTTGATCCTCCATATCCACCTTGGCTACCTCCGCTACTTCCACCACCTCCTGAACTTTGTGGGACTGAAATGAAAATGAGAATGATGATATTCTATACTTATTCCTCGCTGCATATATGTCGATATGTATTTATGAACTACTGAAAAATAACTGAAAAACTCACTGTGGATTTTGATTATTTGAAAACTCTGTTGATCTCCCCCTGAACCGGAAGATCCATAACCTCCCCCACCGCTACTTCCTCCTCCCCCTCCACTCGATGAAAAGAATCCAGCCAATGAATAATGAAATTCATGTGCAACGATTAAAAATACCAGAGCCTATAAATCAGACACAAGCAAAACAATTATGGTATTAATCGTGAATAACTTTATGAACTTTGCGAATTTAAGAAACACTGTTTAGATAAGAGTCACTTACAAATTGTAACTTGAGCATTTTGATGAAAACGCTACCACGTTTTTCCTAAAAAATGGCACACTACGATAATTTTCACTATAAAATTTCCGTTTGGCTCAAAATTCTAAAGTAATTTTTCCACCTGTGTTCTTATCACTGGATTCCTCACAACACGTCTAATGGTCATGACGTCTTTTAAGGAGCTTTATATACACCAGAAATACATTGTTACAACAATGTGTCAAGAGTACTGATGAAAAAACCACAACAGTAAACAAAACATAAACAACATGCTCTTATTGCATCGTCAATCGTTTCTGTATTCTGTATCAGTTAACCCCTCCCCCAGTAAAAACTTGTATATTTTGTATTTTATGTAAAACTTTATTTAGACATTATTCTTATGTATACATAATATGTGTATCTATGTACGTTTTAAGTATACATAAATAAGGTGATTTATCTAGTTCAATAGGGAAGTGCTATACTAGTGGAGTATTTTTTTAATCCCAGTCATTGGATTGTTCTTTCCTAATCCTACAGAGATTTATAGTATGAGACATATTTGCATAATGATTGATCAAAATGGTCATTTTTTTCATCGCATTTACCTCAATTTCAGAATATAAAAGTAAAAGTATACGACGATTACGGTTACGATTTCAAGAGACTTCCTCAACAGCTTCTTATTGTGTCTGGTGCATATTATATTTATTGATGTATTGAGTGCACATTGCACATGTAGATAAAAATATCCCTTTTATTCTCAAGTCTCAAGTGCATGGTGTAATACATCTACATACTACATACGTGATCCAATAAATACAAATGGTATAGTCTCGTATACACAACATTATGCATGTTTTTGTGAAGAATTTTATGGTCGTTGATCATGTAAATGTTATGTTTGTCAAAAAATATATTAGTAACCATCAACTTTCAAGACATTCTGTGTATCCTCGTCCACAAATTGCAAGCCTAATACCATATTTACTTACCGCAAGAGTATTGTATGTATCTAGTACCTATATATGCATCCCACATGCATATATGGTATACCTCCGTAGATGAGAAATGTATGAATATATACCTTTCCGATTCATTGTAAAGGCCAAGAATAAATAAAATGTACACTAAATATGTCACTTAAAACATTGTGTGTGCATACATCAGGTTCCTTTTATGGCGTTTCTAATATGAACAAGAAGAAAAAAACTACCGAACAGTTTCGGTATTAAGCAAAAAGTTTGTTTTGTATACAATCTAAATACAATCTTTTGTCCAACGTTTTTATTCTTAAAGTTTCTCTCAGTTACATTGTTTTCTTCTTTTTTTTCTGTTGTGCATAATATATTATAACGTATTATGTAAGTGTAAATGTATATTCTATATTCTACAAGTACAAATAGATTTACCACTATGTGTGTGTAAACATAATATTACAATATTGATGTTTATAGCTCAGTTCAGTAGAATAAAGTAATATTATAATATAATATATTTGCAACTTGCAAAGGGAATAAGAATACATCTCTTTTTTGTAGCTATTTTTTTCACTTGCTTACTTTTGACACAGACACACATATAGGAACTTAAACTACATATTTCAATTGGAAATACTTACTCTTGCATGATTTTTGTTTCCCTATTATATGTTACATTATTCCTCCCGTAAAATGTGTGTACACAGTACACACATAAATACTCCCATTAAAAAGTGCACGTATAATGAGTAAATTATCTACTGTTTCATAAATCATGATATATATACTTGTAATTATTCTTCTTGTAAAAACAAAAACATAAAACATTGGTGTGTAGTGTGTAATATACATGATATACGACACTATCATTTTAATTAAATATAATGTACAGTAGTATTAAAAGTATTGAATATTTATCATGTTAAATGTTAAATATTATAATATAATATATTTTAGTATAGTCCTTATTTTCTCTCTAGTAAACAATTATATAATGATATAATGTACATGTGTAATTAAATATAAAATAAAATATTTGAAACTACAATAATTAATAATTCAAAAACTTTTGTTTTTTCCCTTGTTTTTGCACCGAAAGAATCACTTGCATAAAAATTAACTCCGTATAACCTATAACTTTAACATCATATTTTAAGTCATGTCCAATAACTTGTTACATATAAGAACAACTAATGTGAAGCGTTCTTCTCACCATTTCTCACAACATGACATTGTGACATAAAACATAAGTACTATACATTTTACATGTAATACACAGTTCTAAATTTCCTAATATATATCTTTATGTATAGGAATTAAAAGCAGCTAAAAGTATAAACATAATACGATTTGCATAAATATAGTGCGGGGAATAAAGGTAAAGAATACAAAATTTGTATCGAATACGTAAGTATGATTATAATAGTGTGTCGAGTGTTTCTCATTTCTCACGTGTAACTTATAAAATCGTATGTATATACTATATACAGTTACACGTATACACATACGTTTTGAGAATAGGTAATAGGTAGCTTTCTGGGTTGAGAGTTGAGACTGATATTTGATATTGAGCGTTTTTTAATCAGTTTAATCAATTACTAATTAAACAGTAAAGACTAAAATATATCATTATCCTTTATGTATCATCAAGAGCTATGAACTTGTGGTAGATTTTCAATCAGGGGCTTCTGTAAAAGCAGTTGTGGTTGACAATTATTGTTATAATTTTGCTGCTGCTGCTGCTGTTGCTGTTGTTGTACCTGTGTCAGCGGGGGACCTTTATCATGTAATGATCCATACATATATCCAGAAAATTGGTTTCTTTCATTGTCTTTACGAACATCATACGTGTGTGTTGACCGAAATAGCCGTCCGATTCTAAAAAAGAAAAACTGTGTTCAGTAACTACCCGCATCAAAATTCCATGGCGAATTCTGTTTGAATTTCTAGCCCCCAAGTTTTCGCTCAATTTTCGGCTGAAAACATCAGCTTACTCGCCCAAACTACCAGGGAAATCCAGGCGAAATTAGCCGAACCCACCAGAATTTTGTTGGTCGCCCTGACTTTTTCGGCCGAAAATTGAGCGAAAATTCGGCCGAAAAATCCAGCCAAATCCTTTTTTCTGATTTTGATGCGGGTAATAACTAATCAAATCATACAAAATTAAACAAAACATTCTGAAAATCGTTTCTTTTAGAAAAAATGAAAAATAAAACTCGAATGTTTCATAGTGAAAATTTTGCAACAACGAAAAACGAACGTAATATGGGTTACATAACATAATTATATATTAACCATTGAAATTGTACGATATCAAAATATTTTAAAATGATAATATTAAACCATGTTACTTATTGTTGTAAATAAAAAGCAATAATATAATGATGTACATATAGTATATAGTATATATATATATAGAGTGTAGTAATAAATATATATATATATATATAGAGAGAGAGAGCGTGTGTGTGTAAATAGATAATTTACACAAGTTTAAAGAAAAAAGAAATTACATTGTGCAAGACGACAGTTATTACAATATACGCAAACTAAAAAGTAATAGAGGGATAGTAGTACCCTTTTTGGACGTAGAAGCACTGAAAAGGGAAAAAAACAAAACAATGAACAAAACATAATGATAAAAATATACAACACAAAAGTCATAAAGTATACAAACCAGGTTAACAAAAAGTAATAAATATTGAGAGAATTCCCCCCAAAAAACGTATATATATAGAACACGAAAGAGAAAGAACAAAGACAGAGAGAAAGTCCCCACCAGAACTATTATTTTTATCATTATGTATACTTTTATTTATTTACAAGAACTTTTAATTTCCTTCTTCTTTTTACCTTCCCAGTTTCTACATAATATATGTATTATATGTATATGTTATAGTAAAATAGTTTTTTTTAAAATTACTAAATAAGAAAATGTTTTATCTACAGTCTACATAATATGTATAGAGTATAGAATGATAACATGGTAAATGGTAAAATGCATTTACTATAATGTATTTATATACAACGTAGAATATGTGCCATTTCCTAATTACTTGCCTATTTTTTGTTATTTACAATGATATCCAGCGTCATATGTTATAACATAATTATTAATTCCATTACCATGTTTACGTAAGGTTAGTACTACGTATCTATGTATTATGTATTATTATGTTTTAGAACTTAAATCTTAAATAAGACATGTGTACTTTCAATATACTACCAGAGCAAATCTGAAAGTTTGACAGAAAATGATGAAACATGTCAAATGAATTTAGGGAGACTAGACAAAACTATAATATTTTTATACAAATTCTTTCATCATCTTTTAACTGCCTCTGTGTATTATATATACATGTGTAAATATTAAGTTACCTTTATCTATTTTTTATCCTTTCGTATACATATATATCTGAAACTTGTACATTTTCACCATTCGCTATTTCGCCTTGTACAAAGCACTTACAAGCTCTGTATAGACTGTATGCGAACTGACATCGTGTTATCATACTTCGACTCTCCTTACATTTTTATGTATAATACATAAAAGAATTACAGGGAAATGCCTTCAATATAAAGATAATGACTTTAAATGCAATTGTACTAGCCTGAGTTGCTTTCATACTGAATACTGACAACAAAATCTTTAAAATATATACAACAGCAACAAATTAAATTGGTTTGACTTTCGATGTCTAAAATATACTATAAATGCTGTGAAAATGAATTTCACAAAGACATTTTCTGTAGTATACATTCTACATGTATATACAACTTATATATTATATTATTATTATATATTATGTAGAGAGAAAAGCCAACAAATTTTGTTCATAATACTAATTGCTGTACTGTAATACTCTGTTCAAAAAAAATAAAAAGCACAGCTTTTAGGTTTTTCTTACTTATTTTATACATCAATAAATCTATAGAGATTTTTCATAGGTACATACTGTATTTATATATTCTGTGGAGAGTTTAATTTGAACTGTAATTTATGCTTCCATGATTACTTTATAGGGACTACTATATTATATATTATATAGAGAAAGAGATTCCAGTCTCTCTTCTGTATACTGTAAGAAAACTGCATAATGTGTAAAATGTAACATAACCATGAACCAGAGGTAACAGTCAAGAAGTAACTGATAAAATTTTACCCAAGCAAACTGTCATAAACCCTTGTATAACTTATCTACAATAAATAATATACGAGCGGTTATTTGGGCTTTGAACCACTTGGATACATCAAATCGAAGTTGTAATTTTAGTGGTCATATTCGGATTCTC
>JAQGBH010006840.1:0-11854 GCA_034698265.1 Sminthurinus aureus
CAATTCGATTTATTAAAGTGTTATTCCTGGAGAATATGTACAAAAGAGACATTTCTTCCCCCCAGTAACACTATTAAACTAGCAATCACTTCAATCACTTGCATTTCAATTTTATTCGTTTCATTTCCATTCAAATCAAATTTTTCCACGTTCCAAATCATTCAACATTCAACAGAATAATATGTAGCGTAATTATTAAATTATTATCCATGAATCTTGTCCCATTTTCAAAGGAAAATTATAATTGTAAATCTCCAAATGTTTCTACTACTTCCACACCTGTTGACAAACTCCAACACAGCTAAAATTTATAGTGGTGAAACAAATCTTGTGTGCGATAGAACGAATCATTCTTACTGTTATTACAGCCATTATATGGTATTTTTCTTTACGATTTCATAAACGAAATTTATTAAACAATATTGCAGAAGACAGAAAGGAAAGGTCAACGATTCCATTATGACTGCGTGGTCTTTTATACATATTTAAATCCAGTTCCTCTTCTTTATTTTTCCATAATTTTTCCTTTTCTACATCTGAAATCTGAATCTTGATTTTTCCTTCTTCTATAATTCTATAATTCTTTTTCCAATTCCGATTGTCCGTTGTCCACTGTCACATAAAATGGAAAAAATGGCAGGAAAAGAGCAAAGAGTTTTTTAAACCATTCCATTCAAACTACAGGAATATTAAATCTTTAATGCATTTATATAGCTTGTATAGTTTTTTACCCTTTCAATTCAAAACACGTGTATGTGTGCAGTGTGTACACTGTACACAAAGATTTCATATTAAAATTAATTTTTCTCTCAGTTGAAACAATTTTATTGGTTGATGCTGATTTACAAAGGATTAATAAATCGTAGCGCTCTACACTCAAAGTCGTAAATGATTTCATAAATTTTATCAATCATCAATATAAATATTAAAACTGTAACGGTAGAATATTTCACAAGGAAGGGAAACAGACTTATTTTGTGCAATATGAACCGTCTGTTTTAGTAGGTACTCTTTTCATTGATTTTTTCACACCACCACCATGATCATGGTAAAAGATTACTTTTCAATCTAGTTTTTATGCTTTGTACAATGTACAATGTACAACGTATATTGTACAACGGACAGGATTCAGCATACAGAGTACAGATTTCATTTGTTACATTTACATGTTCATTTTCACTGTTTTTGTTTTATTCCATTGGTGTTTTATGATCAAGTTTCATCTGTGTATCTATCTGTAGTTTGAGTATTGAGTATGATGAAAAGGAGTCTAGGAAATGGCGTATGATGTATTATCAAAATTGCATTATACTTACATCTTTCATGAGGAACATACGCAATGACCAGTGTTTTCTATCCATGTACAATGTACAATGTACAATACACAATACACATGGTTTCCAGTGTCGTAACTTTGGTGTTTTCTGCCTTCCCTTGTCATTCACGGTTGATGGTTGATGACTTTTGTATATTTGTATTTGGATATTATATCGTTTTAAATCAGGCATACATGTATTTGTCATATTATGCAGTTTATACACATTGTGATGCATATATTTTTTGGTCACCGTTGTTGTTGCACTGTACATTGTATATTGGATTGTAGACTGTAGATATTTATTATATATTATTATATGTCAAAGAACAAGCAGGTTTGATCTTGTTGTACTCTGGAATGGATATCTGTAGTACAAAAGTATGATATCATATGATAACATATCATATCATATCATATGACATGCACATGTAAATAGAACAAAGAGAATACAAAATACAAAGTAGAAATGTTCATGTGTGTAGTGTGCAAAAGTGGGCAGAATTCGGAATGGAATTGGTTTTAAATTCTCATCTCGTGGATTAGTTTTTAGTCTGAGGTTGGAAGTTGGAAAATGGGTAGGATAAAGGATAAAATGGAGATCTGGGTTGTCTGTTGTTTGATGTACATTTTACATTGTAAATGGATCATGTATCTTGTATTTTGTATCATGTTTTAAAATGGCGAATACCTACCAAAACCAAAATCAAAATTTAAATTCAAATATACAAATACGCAAATTTGAAAAGACAAAACAGGATTATAGTCACAACCCATCAAAATTAACATATTGCAGCACACAGAACACAACACAATACACAGTCCAGTATTGGTAGCAAATATCAAGCTTAACTTTTACTCATCTCATCAAATTCTCATTATAGTTTTCTACTTTGAATTCTAAAACTTGTATGCTAGGCTGTGGTGTGCTATGTGCTTGGAGTCAATGGCAATGTCCAAACTACACTTGTACAAAGTAGAAATTAAACAGATGATTCTTGTTTTAATTCGTTCGAGTGGACTGTGGATTGTGGATGCTGAGTACTAGCATATGGACAACGGACAATAGACAATACGATACGATGCAATTTAATTTAAATTCAATTACACACACAAAGATGTTTCACCCATTTTAGTCCGTGCATTCAAAATTCAAATAATAGCTAAATCTGTTACAATAACATGGAAAGAACAGGAGGAAATAGTTTCCCCCCATGAACTAGTTTGATTTGGTTTGGTTTAGTTTAAAACTAAGCAATTTTCTGAATTCTGATTTCTAATACTGCTATAAAAAGGGAATATTCATGTAGAATATGAGAGACTCTAAGTATTTTTAAGCAAAATTGGGAAAATAAAATAAAATGAGAATCAAAATTGAAATGCAGCGGTTTTTCTCCGGTTCTCATAATTTTTTTCCTCTCCAACAACAAAACAGAAAGAAAATTCTGCTGCTGCTCGCTTGTTTGATTTCTTCCGTTGCATTGGCACTGTCATTTGCGAAATAGCCTGTACACTGAACGCTGTACATTGTACATTGTGTGCATGTTTGGATTTTGCACTCAATTTAGTTTTTGCTTTCCCTTTCACATCATTTAAAATGAGTGAGTTTCCAAATTGGACACTTGTATTTAAAATCGTGTACACTATATACTATAAAGTATACATATAGCGTACAGTTTTTAGAATATTCCTTGCATATTGGAGCAGTGTGTGTTGCTAATAATAATAATTATTGTCGTGACAGGAGATATTGTTACCGTAGGTTGTTAACCAAAAGTTTATGTCTACCATAAATAAGCAGGTGAGACATTTTGCTCGTGGTGTCAGATTTAATGCAAAGTACGCTCATGTACAATATTATGCAATGTACAATGTAGACTGGAGACACTAGCAACTAGACAAAGTACATTCAGAATGCAGACACTTGTAATCAAAATGCATATACCACACGATACACTATACAAACTGTAGACTATAGACTATGTATTCTGCATACAGTATTTCGTAGGAGCTCAAATAATTGCTTCTCAGATTGCAAAAGCTGGGCTGAGCTCAGCATGGATTAGCTCAACCAGAGGGAAAATGGATCGTGCTGGAATTTACAATAGGAATTTACATACAGCCATCGCCATCCAATTTATTTACAAACTAAATAAACTAGACTTTGTATTACAAAATATTATTTCATACTTGATACATCACTCCATTTCGTACTGTAATTATAATAATAACAAGAGAACAAGAACAAGAGGAACATGTAACCTGTCAAATTTCAAGTAGGTATAAAGCATAAAGAGCCACAGACGAACGTGTGCAGTGTGAATTGTGAAGAAACAAGCAACAAGCATCCAAGAACCAGCCCAATCTACTTACAGCCAGTTTCAATTGTATCAAATGACGTTTTGATTTTTGATTTTTGTTTTTTCATAATGATGTTTTGTACCAAACCTCTTCCTCCTCCAGACTTTAGAAAAGAATACAACACAAAACTACTATTATTATGATTTGCATGTATTCCTGATTCTTGATTCTTGCTGAACTTTGAAAGATTACGGAATATAAAATACACTATATTATTTCCTTATATCAATCTACAGCGTCAGGTTGATAAAAAATACTTTAAAACCCTTAAAAACTGCACAGTTATAGTAAAAAATTGTAAAAATTGTGTGTATTCTTCTTGTTTAGAGGTTTAGAAGAATATGAAACATGGAACAGTGTTTCATATTTCACAGTCCAAGTTGACTTTACACTAAGTTGGGTATCAGTTTTCATACGAATCAACCCTCTAACATCCAATATAGTAAACTAAACTAAACTACACACTAGATACTAGACTTTAGATAGATATTTGATACTGTATTCTACTCTCTAGTTTCTACTCTCTCAGCAAAATGATGGAAATAAAATAAAATAACATGAACTTTTGAGCATCTTTAGTGTTTAGTGTCTAGAGTGTAGAGTATCGAGTTTGGTGTAGCAAGAGATACATGTATTTTATGATTGATGTAACCAACAACCAGCCTTTTCTCTATATTATATATTATTTATTACCTTAGATTGTAGATAGTAGATCGATAGGTGTAAAATGCTTGTAGTAAAGGAGGTTTTTTTATCCCTCCTTATTTTCACTTTTAGTTTTACACTACTTTATACTTTGTACTTTCAACTATCAACCAGCAACCAGCAATGTGATATTGAATACTCTGTTATGTAATACTCTACTCTACTGATATGACGTAAAGTAATCTTATGATTCTTCGGTTGATATCATAATTCCTCATCGTGAATATTCTACGGTTCTATGGACTACAAAGTACGGTGCATTATATTTTTTATTTACTTATTGCATGTTAAATACATGTATGCACACGCGATAGAGTATTCCCCCCTTTCTCGGGAATATTGCACATTGAGAGAGAGACAGAGAAAGAGCATGCACAGCAGACAGAATGCAGAACAAGTGTTATGTATCTATGAGTCAGCAGTGAATTTAAACTAGAAGTAATTGGTTACACCTGGTATGAAAAGGAAAGGAACGTGTACAATATTCAGTATAGTATAATGTATCCTATATTCAATATTCATCTACCTATGTAAAAAATAATATGCGGGCACACTCAAGTTCAACTATTGAATACATTAAGCTCTTGTATTTTTGTTAGTATTCCATTTTTCCTGTTACTCCATACTCAATTCTGTATTCAATGACTTGGAGTCTGAGTCTGAGTCTCGGCCTTTTACACACGTAGTGAATATGTTTTGTACGTACCTTCAAAGAACAAAGCACAAAGCACCACCTACTGTAATATTTGTTGTTATAAAGTTTGGTTTTATTACTGTTATTCTTTGAGTAACTTGCTCTTGTTTTTTCTTCACATGGATTTAATCAACTTTGAACGTTAGGAACTTACAGAACTGGAATGGAGTTTGGAGTTTGAAGCTTGGAGCTTGGAGCTCCTTGCCTCATGAATGTAGATAAATAGATCTGGTTGAAACCCACAATAAATTCATGAATTAATTTAGCAGCCTATGAAATGAAATGAAATTAGATCATTGATCATTTGTCATGATCATGATTACGATTTCAATGATAACTTTTACTAAATACTAAAAAACATTTAAGACACAATTGGACGACATTCTTGTGTTTAATTACTAAATAAAAAACTGGAATGTGGAATAAAACTGGAAATGATTTTTATAATGCTGAATATTAAATGTTGACTGTTGAATGTTGAATCCCTGCTGTCTTTAATGATTTTAGTTTTCTTGGGGGAACATAGTTAAGTTGAATGCTGAATGATGAATATTTATCATGTGAATATGAGAGGAGACAATGGACAATGGACATGTGTTTAAATGAATTTTGTATTTTCCATGTATTTTTTAGGAGGAGTTGAAGAAAAGGCGCGAACAGGAGGAAAGGCATGCGAAGGAAGAAGAATTCCTCAGAACGTCACTCCGAGGTTCGAAAAAATTACAAGCTTTAGAGGCTCGAGAGGAGGAAACTCCTTCACCCGAATCTTCACGTGATCCTTCAGGATTTATCAATGATGCTTATGATGAGGAGGAAGATCGCTTTTCTTACTCTAAACAGCCCAAAGTTGTTCTCCAAAAACCTGTCGGTAAGCACCCAACTCTGTTTTTTCTGTTTTTTATATCCATAAATTCATACAGTAGACAGCAGACATTTGACGTAGAGATAAGAGGATCCAAATTCATACAATATGCAATACATTACACAACTTACACTTTTATTCATCCTTATATCCAATACAAATGCACACATTTGCTATGTGCTCTAATGACTGCCGTACCTTTATTCTCTTCCTCCTCTTCCAAAACGAATGAAAAATATGGTTTTTTGACACTGGTTCCACCGACTCGTTTTCATATATAAAATATTGCACTCCTCGTCTACTGCACATTTTACTTGCTGGAAGATAGCACAGAGGAAAGAGAGTTAAGCCTCACCCCAAATTCGTACATGTTAAATCCTAATCCAAAATATTATCTCAAGACTCGAGACAAAAAATATTTCTCTAGTCAGTCGTTTCTTGTTCTTGTTCGCGTTCTCTTTCTTGTCCTTGTGTTCTTGCTCATTCATTCAGAAAGTGGATTTCATTGAAACCATTGAAATTAACAACTGCCTTGTGAGTTGAAATCCAAATCCAAATCCAAATCCAGATTTAGTTTTACTTTTTTTGCAATTCTCTATTCTGTCCATTAAGAATTGAAGACTTTAAGCAATCGTCATCGTCAGTGCACATCCAATCTCTACTAGTACATGCAAATACAAAAGGAACGTGTGTTGTACGTTATACAGATATTTTGTGTGAATTTGGCATCAAGTTCCTGTTTATTATTGGCAACTGTGGAACGTGTATCATTCTCAGGCATAAAATGTCTATAAAATAGTAAGGATAAAGAACCCAAGAAATTTGCCGTTCTCATTAGTTGGCTGATATTTTCGTGCTAGTCACTAGTTGTTGGGGAACATATTCATCATAATCGATTTCAGATGAGGTAATGGAAAACCAACAAAAACCAAACCAAAATTGAGGAGGAATAACTAGTGAAATATCTTGGATCTTGGATCTTGTCGTAAGTCATTTAAGCGTGTACAGATTTATTTCTCTTTATTATAGCATGGATGATAAAAGGTCCACTTGAGAGGAAAATGGTGAGGAGGAAAGAGTTAAGATGCCTTGACGAAGAAAGAGAAAGGAAAAGTAGAGTATTCAACGTATAATACATTTCTGTCCTTTGTAGTTGAAAGGTCAATAATTTTACACACGCTTGAATTCTTGCCATTCTTGTTCAAGTATCATGTAGGAAAATATTCAATGCTCAATGCTCAACGCTCTATGCTCAATGTTCAATGTATAATGTATATGGAACTTGAGCATAATATTTCGTGAAGAACGTTTTGGCTATAAAATGGGAAAAATGGTGAACGGTGAGCGATGAGCGGTGAATGGTATGTAAATGGATGATATTAAACCACATTCATTTCATTTTATTTCATTTTTCTGTATTTTGTATAAGTACTGCGCACTGTACACTGTACAGTGTAAAGTGTAAAGTGTACCATATAGTTGATAAAAAATCAGAGATGAATAAAAATCTCCATCCTCTTCCATATTTATTGCATACTGATGAAACGAGGAGATGGAACAAGAAAAAGGTCTTTTTTTCACCTCAGATTATTACGCTAGAAATATGTACAAGGGAAAAAACTTTAAAAGTCAGATGGAGGATAGATGGAAGATGGAGAAGGTTCGAAAAAAATTCATGTCATGCATTATTTAAACTTGAACTGAACCTCTGAACCTGGTCGAATAAATTTAACATAAATATCCTCAGGTGGATTCTGGACTGCAATGAAAAGAAAAGAAACGAAAGTATACACTTTGTGCAGAGATCAGAGAATGAGAGGAAGTGGAAAGGAAGAGGAAAATTCCAGTTTTTTTACCCTTTTATTTTACATACGGTTTCGTTTCTTACATGTATCTACAATTTACAATTTACAATCTACAATATCTGTAATCTATAGGCTATAGTTAGTATCTAGTACCTAGTGAGCTGCATAATATTGTAATATATTCTGATTCTCAGACGTTATGTTGGCGAATAATAGGTATGAAAATATCAGGGTTCTTCTCCATTCTCCATTTTTCCATACTTTGGTTTGGTTTCAGTCCCATGTCCATTACTTTTACCTTGCAAGTTTAGAGCGTCCAATTTTGAGGGTCGAGTGTAGAATGTAGAATGTACACTTTTAAGTTAAATCTGTTACTGTCCAGAGAGAATCTCTGATACGTCTGCTCCTCAGTCTAAGTTTCAGTTTCAGTTTCAAGTCATGACTCATGACCTCTGTTCATTCCACCAACCACGGACTAAATTCAGAAAAGTCCATACATGTGTCTTGAAGTAGGAAAAAGAAAGCACAAACTTTGAAAAGGTTGAACATTTTTATTCCATTTTCTTTATTAAAGTATCATGGAGGAAAAACTACAATGTACATTTTTTTAAAGTTTTAAAAGTTTTCTTTCCTCCTTTTCTTATCATGGTATGGAAGTTCAAATTTGAAGTTTAAAGCATGAAGAAATAAGAACGGAGAGTGTAAAACTACTTGATATTTTATTCAAAGAATGAAAAACAATGAATCTCAACATCATTTTTCCCACCAATTGTTTTTACAACTGTCCATGGTCTATAATTCTGGAGCTCTGAAATTCTGAAATTCTGAAATTCTGGACGATGGGATAAATTATTATGTCCAATGATCAATAATTTTGTCATATACAGGAGACACTCAAAAGACACTCGTTCTTTTATGTTTGTATGAGCAAAGTTGTTGAAAAAATGGGAAATTATGATAAAACCCG
Organism: Sminthurinus aureus; assembly: GCA_034698265.1. Lineage (NCBI taxonomy): Eukaryota > Metazoa > Arthropoda > Collembola > Symphypleona > Katiannidae > Sminthurinus > Sminthurinus aureus. The sequence continues at coordinate 8,710 of JAQGBH010006840.1, forward strand.
AGTGAGTTACCGCTCACCATTTACCGTTTACATCCTCTTTTCCTAAGTATAAAAGTTTAAATGTGCATTTAAAGTGATGGGGAAATTTATAGCGAGTTTTGTAACAATATCAGACTTTTATTCCTTGTTTTATGCCGAGTGTAAAATACATACATGCATGATGTATAGTCCATATTCTAAAGTCTGTATTATGTAGTCTATGGATGGAGAGAAGTTTGAAACTGATACTGAGTAAAACAAGATACTAATAAAATGGTAAATGAAACTTTTTTACTTGAAATGGAGAAAGATGAATGCTCTTCTAAACGAAAAAGAGTCAAAGGGAGAGAGAAAGAGAGAAAATAAGGGGAAAAGGAACATAGCTTCTAGATCCTAGATTCTAGCACTTCTCAACATCATTAAAAGTACGTAATATACAGAAGAAAGTAAGAAATATACATATGTATGTATTGAAAAACTGACTACATATCTACAATGTACACTCTACACTCTACAAATTGTGGTCTATGGTCCATGGCCGACCACAATTTTTTTTAGTTTTTACTTTATTCTCAAAGGAGTTTTCCCTCAGGACTTTCCTTCCTTGTTTGTATGGTTGGTTCTGGTGTTTGGCTTTTGGTGTCTACTTTCTCGTATCTAGTGTCTACAGTCTACAGTCTACACACTCCTGTTGTCTCTCCCGGTTTCTCTTTTCTCCAAAACTGGAACTAAATCTAATAGGATCCACAGTGTGGATTCCACACTCAAGACTCTAGACTCTAAACTTCAGTGCTGGTGAATTACGACTTTTATAGCATTTATTCTCCTCTATTTTTGTACACATACGAACAATATCATTTTATAGCAACGGTTTTGGTACAATTTTCTTAAAATAGGAAAACAGGTTGCGGAATGGACCATTTTAATTTAAATGTAACATTTACAATACTTTAGATTTTAGCGTGGTTGTGAGTTTGAGACAAAATATATTATTTTGATACATTTTTGGAATTTTGGTAGTGTCGATTGTATGTTGTACATAAATTTGAATGCGAATTGGGAATTCAATTTTAAATTTGACTTGAAATGTACATTCGAATGTTGATGCTAATGTGAATTCAATCACATGAGCCATCAAAATGAAATGAAAGGATATCCTACGAAGAGCTCCGATTAGATCAAATATCACAACGAAATGGATGTTGGTATCCCTGAAGTTTGATGGTGATGGCAGTCGTGTAAGTCCCTTGACTCTTCAACTTACTTAAGGCTAAAAGTGGAAATGGAAAATCAGTCTAGAGTCTAGAATAAGAATATGAAATGAATCGAAATGTATTGTGATGGCAGTGGATGTAATATAAATAAACGTAATGTAATTCAATAGACTTGCGAGTGGAGTGATCCTTATTAACATTTACTCTAGAAAATTCTACATATTTAGATTACGCTGCCTCCGCTTCTGCCTCTGCCTTTGACAACGGCTTATGTGACGATTACAAACCAATTTCAATGTAGAATGAACAGAATGTGTGAAATTTCAGGAGTCAATTCACATGTACCTACAAGTACTAGTACTTTCACAGTCTTTTTACTATTTATTTATGTACACTCTGTGCTGAGTGCTGAATGTACTGAATACTGAATATTTGCTCTCTCGGTCTTTGAACTTGTACTGAATTTGGTATGCGATCGGGATTTTAGATCCACTGCAAATTCCGAGTAGCACTTTCTACTTAGAAACTAGAGACTAGAGATTAGAAATTCGAAACCCTAAAATACAAATAGAACCAGGGAAAAGAGCTCTGGAACGTTCAGGATAAAGGTTTTCGTTTTTGTTTTAGTTGAGGAAGAAGAAAGGTTTTGAAAAAATATCTACACAATTTGTTTGGTAATTTCCTGTTGGAATTTCACATTTACACAGAGATTATTATTGTTGTGTTGTGTTGTGTGGTATTCAGAATTCATTCATTCCTCTATTAAGTATGCGTATAGTTCCTCAATGATCATGATGATGTTCATGATCATGCCGTAGATTCTCCATCCTACATCTTACAACGCACAAATACCAAACAGCCAACATGCTTTTATTTGCATGAAAATGCGTAGAATTCTAGAGTTCTAGAATTCCGATAAAACGCGCAGAATACAGAGCTGAAATTTGTGCTTTTGCTCTGAGCCATGGCCATTGGCAAATGGGAAGGTATTATTGCGTTGTATTTATGAATTTTGAATTCAAATTTTTTCCACATACGTCTGATGCTCCAAGCTCCGAACTCCATTATTTTGCTGCATTATACCTAAATATCCAGAACCTAGAACCTAGAATCTACAACCTAAAATAAAAGGGAGATGAACAATACAAAGAGTTTGTATGTGTAACAAGTATCTAGGATCAAGTTTTGTGCGGTCATGAGTTGTAAGTTTCCCTGTGGTTCCTACTTGATATCATAGCAAATGAAATTGGTATGCTATGAAAATTCACTGTAGTCAACGCTCCGTACTCAACACTCAACGCATTTAATATTAAAGAGAAAAAGCTGGAGCCGAAGCCGGAGCCAGAGCTATGGCTGGAACTGGATCTGGAACTGGATCTGGATAAAAAAGAGAGTTGGATGCTGCAAAAAAGGAATGTATATTGGTATATTATGACTACGGTATAATATGTGATGTGTGTTTGCTGGGGCCAAACTGTATAAATTCGTAGACAGTAGGCACTAGACAGACGCTGAAGCTTAAGATTTCATATATGCGTACATATCGTATGTGCTGTTCTTGCTCCGGCTGGAAGTGAAACTAGATCCGAATCGGAAAGAGCAAGCAAAGGAGTAAGTAAGAAAGCGACTCTACTCAACTCAGCTCCACTCCACTCGACCCAGCTCAGCTCAGCTCGACTCAGCTCAACTCAAGTCAGGTCTCGCATGCCTGAATTCACGAAAGAGCCTTTAGTCGGAATGCATTTATTCTGTGAGAATGTTCCCGGGTTCTTCGAGTCCTGTTTTTGGTCTCGTTCTATTCGTGTCGCCGTCACCGCTCTGTTTCTTGTACGAGTTTTTCTTTGTCTTCATCTTCTTCGTGCTCCTTCGCCCACCACCATCTTTCCGCATTGCGATTGCAATTTTGTCGTTGGATAAAAACAACCAAGGCATTTAACGTCCACTGCCTTCAA
>JAQGBH010006841.1:0-11850 GCA_034698265.1 Sminthurinus aureus
CTTGACTCCGAATCCGGGTAAACTTCGGTTTTTTCGGTTTTCACAAATTATATAATATTTTTAGTAGACATGTATTTATATATAATAGAATAAGCTCTCGTTTCTACTGGCTCGCTCCCTCCTTAGGTACTCCTGTACCCGTGTTTATATAGGATATATATATCCTATAGGATTTAGGATACACAACGCGACGTGCGACTTTTTCCGTCACACACACATCAAATTGTTCCAAAAGTTCCAAGCAGAGAGTAATAATGAAATTATCAAATTATATAATTTTAATTATATAATTACTCTCTGGTTCCAAGTTCCAAAGGTTCCAAGCTTCACATTTTCGGTTTGTCATTTTTGATTTTTGATTTTATCAGCATGGTATGTCACAATGAAAGATTCAAGACTCGTTGATCATTATGCATTACTAATTATTAAACTATTTCATTTTGACATGTTGTATTATCAATTGACGGTTGACTAATTATTCTTTGTAAAATTTCACAGCTTGACACTTGACACATCATTCCAGTACAATTATTAATAATGAGGATAGGACCAGCAATATGTTTCTCCATCATCCTCCTCCTAAGTTTATCTTGCATGACAAAAGCCCAAATAGCCGAAGGCCGTTATTCACCTTTATCAAGGAGCACTGAGTCATTTTGCTACACCAAGCCTGAGTGTGGTCCAGACAGTGAGCAATGGAGTGGGACTTGTAAAACAGGAAAAAGTCAGTCACCAATGGACATTGATACAAATGGAGGGAGCCCTGTGAAGAGTCCAGTGCATGCCAAAGGAGACTATCAAAAACCCATGGACTTTGTCATGATGAACATGGGTCAAACCGTGTCATTAATGAAGAATACGGAACTATCCTCCCGCGGCACCATTGCATTTAGTAAACTGGGACGTTTCATGATTCAAGCGGAATATATTTTCTCCTCCATGCACTTCCATTGGGGAGGTGATCATACAGCTGGTTCAGAACATTCACTCATGGGTAAACGATTCCCGATGGAAGCCCACTTTGTTCACTACAACTCCAAGTATGAAAATTTTTCAGCGGCGATCCAAGAGCCAGATGGGCTCGTAGTACTGGGTGTTTTTTTTCAAGAGTCTCTTGAGGAAAATCCAGCTCTGAAGCCCATCGTCAGCCTCCTTGGCGAAATTATTGATAAAGGAACTGAGGTAAAGGGGAGTGGACTAGTTTTGAGGGATCTTATTCCAATCATGTCCAAATCACCTCGGAATGCCTTTCACTACAAGGGATCCCTCACTACACCCGGCTGTTTCGAAAGTGTTAGCTGGATCGTATTTGAATCCCCTTTACCCGTCTCTACGAGTCAACTACAGAAATACCGATCTCTAATTAATTCCAATGGAGACAAAATGCAGAATAATTACAGACCTATTCAACCCAGAAATGGGCGGGAAATTCATCCCGTTGCCGTATTTTGTGAGCAAGATTGTCATGAGCTTGGTAGGTCACTACCGAATGACGCCAAGACCTTGGCGAAGAATCAAAAACATTTATTCTGCTTTTTCATCATGTACAATTTATTCAGGAATTTATCATTTACACCGTGGACTTGAAAACTGGAAACTTGTACTGAATTATGAACTAGTATTTGTCATTTAAGCACGGCTCGTATAAATCACAACATCTTTCCGAACATCTACAACAATCCACACAACATCTCGGCCGGCCGCACACTGTTGAATAAATATTATTCCATCCTCGGCCATATTCTCCACTGGAGGACATACAGTAGAAAAAAGGAACAACATTCAAAATTCAACGAAACAAAACAAAACGAAACGAAATGAATATTTTATTGATATGGGTGTCTACGCTCTCAAAAAATATTCAAAATTCAAATTTAAAAGTAAAGTATGAAGTATGAAATATAAAATCACAATAAAAATCAAAGATTTATTGTGATTAAGAAATATATTTTTTTACCTTGTGGTAAATCTGAGATGATAATGACGATCTTCTTTACACGGATCATATACTTTTCGACCTATCCATCGTGGAAATTTTACAGGCTTTTCCTCTTCGCTCTCATTTGCATTTACATTTCCATCTAAATTTCCGATCCCATTTTGACAGTCACTCTGAGCTCCAAAAGTAAAACAGTTGTCTCCACTGAACACGTTTATGTCAAAAATGTTATTGATATTCTCCATCTTCTGAGTTTGGTTCTGATTCTGGTTTTGGTTCTGCTCACTAAAATCACAGAGATTTTCTTTCCGCCAGTCATAAAAAGGGACGGCGGCCCTCGCCAGTTTACATTTTTGCTTTGCTTTATTTTCAGCACAGTTCCAAGTTCTTTCGAGTGAGGGTTTACTGCAACACTGCGGTTCATTATTGGACTCTGGTGGAGTTTCATTGCACGAGTCCCAAAGGTCATATTTGTAGTTTGTACAGGTCGTGATTGGGAGCTCTCGAGCACATTTTCCTCCACTGTTGCTACAGTCTAGAAAGTCCTTGTAATTTTTGTTCCCGGGGCAGGGGCAATGACGAGGGCGGGGTCCTTTTGGGGGGCAGTTGCAACAGTCTGGAAGTCCACAGACGTCATTTCGATAATTTTGTGATGGGCGTTCCTTTTCCAATGTTAAATTTTGCATAATTATAATAATTAATACTCATCAATTTTTATCTACTTGGCAATTTAGAATTTAGAATTTAAAATTTAGAATTATTCTGCATTTTCTGCGACACTTTCCACCCCAGCCAAGAAATTATTTGTCCGATTATATAGATTATCAATAATAATTATAAAATTTAAAATTTGATGAGGATTTGATTTAAAATTTGGAGTTTGATGCAAATTGTGAATGAAAATTTTTGATTCAAAATTCAAGATGATCAAAAGTCTTTGATTTTTAACTGTGACAACCGTCACGATACTAATTTCCCGCGTCCGTGGAAATGGAAAAATAATTGGAAACTTAAAAAAAGTGAGAGTCACAAGTCACAACCTCATTAAAAAATGAAAGACTGTGGAAAAATAATAATCATGCTTGTAATTTGTGAAAATGAGAGGTATCAAAACTCAAAAAATGTGCATTTTATTTCTTTATTGACCAGCAGCATGCAAAATTTTAGATTTTAGTGAAAGTTTAAAGTGTCTGTGGAAGAAGGTGCTTAATTTTTTGGTTGTACTGACAAGTCCTTACTCTGCAGAGTACAGAATGAATGAATAATGGAAGTAACTATAATGATTATTATTAATTTTTATGGTTGTCCAGCGTCCTAGTTGTTAGTTGTTAGCAACCACATCCTCTCAAATCACCATACATAATCTCATTGAATCCGACATAAATCTCCTTGTAGTTAAAAGTGTTTCCACCTCCTTGACATCCGCATTCACTACTTTTCCCCTGATTTGAGCCATTACCATTACCATTATTATTACTGTTGGTGCTGTCGTCATTATTGCATCGACAAGGGCAAGGAGGCCTAGCGGTATGAGGTACATTTGGTGGAATTCTACAGGATTTGGGACCTGCAAGAGTCGGGCTGTAGGTGTTAGCAGTACTCTGTCCAGTTTTTGTTCCAGCGCAGCATGAGCTTCGTATGTCTTGGGCTCTGTTGTTTGGCTGTGGACCTACGATTAGATTATTGATTATGAGTTGAAACACTTTTAATACATCTTGCATTTTATATTTTACGCGTTTCATGAGTATAGAGCAACGGTTAAGATGATTTGATAAGATGTTTTGAGTTATAAATAAAGGTACAAGTATATAATATGTTAAATATTCGAATTTTTGAATGGAACCTTTGGGATTATTATTGTAGGTTTCACACAAGCTGTCTGAATAATCAGGACAGCACAGTCCAAAAGGGACTACGCAGCAGTACTCTTTTTTCCCCTCTGCAGAATCTGCTCCATATTTTGGACAGTGGCCCTACAAAACAAGTAAAGTGTGTTATACATGAATCATCAATGCACATAAATATAAATAGATTAGATATGACACGATGTTGCTGACTAATTATTTTTATGCCCGGGGAAAGATCCAACTCACTTGATTACAGCAGTACATTTTGGTGGATTTTTAACTTATTTCACTTGTCAATTTAGAATTCAGAGAAAAGTGCAAAATGATGCTCACTGGTCAGTGCTCAAAGTGGAACTGACTTTAAAATTTCCCAGATGAAAGATGAAACATGAAACTGTGTGACTTTTGTGTGTTAGATTCCGGATTCTGCAACAAATGATTTTTGGTATTTGCTATTTACTGTTTGCTTGTGCTTCTTGTTTTATGTCCAATGTCCATGACACAAAAACAAGTCTTTCGAATTTCAAAACTCAACTCGAATCTTTCGCATTTTGCGTGTGGCATGTGAAATTTTTTTTCAAAAATTAAAAAACGAGGATGACTGATGAAACTACAAAGGAGTGCGGAGTGAAGATCCGCTCAAGTAGGTAAAAGATAAAATATGCCGTAAAATTTTAACTTCAAAGACTTTTAGTTTTTTGTGTTTTTGCAATAAAATAAAGCTTAATAATAAAAAGTAGACCACACAGACTAGACTGTTGTGTGTGTAGACTGTAGACTGAATTGAATATTGAATAATGAATAATGAATAATGATTTATTTTGCCGTTTCCACCTGGAACTTTTCTTTTGAATTTGAAATTTGAATTTGAGTTTTAACACACCAATGAAAATGATTAGAACATGAAATTTTGATTTTTCTGATTTGAATCCCCGCCATATTGTGGACTTTGGCAACCAAAACTACCAGCATCATTTCCCCTCGTCACACCATCATTGTAGTCGTTTTCATTGTTGTTACAACTCTTCAAGTTATTATTGCTCGTACAACTTCTCCTCTGATCAAATGTATTGGATTGGCAAGCTCTTGGTGGTCCACAACAATTATTATTATTATTACAGCACCTTCCACAGCCACAGTTTCCTCTTTCACCATTACAGCCACCACTACAACTGCAACACCCTCTCGGAGGAACACAACAACCAGAACCAGAACAACCGCAACCCGGCATGTAGGAGCAAGGATGATGGCAGCAACAACACGGAGATTGATTACACCCGTCTTGACAGTTACAGCATCGAAGTCTCAGAGGAGCTGATAAAAATTCCAAATTCAACATTTATAAATTGTCAATCGAACATCATTTATCATGTGAAAATCATTGACAAGAAACTGGAACTGGAATAATATTTTATATTTTCTTAAAAAATAATTTAAAATACTTGGGGATGGTGAAGGTGCACAGCCGCAGCAGCAGGGACTTGGAAAATTCCGTGACCTCCCACAGAGAGAACAAGGGCAAAGAGGTATAGACCATTTTCGAATTCCGCATGTATTTTCCTCGTTTGCAGTTCCACAAGGATTTTTTACTCCTAAAAAATAAAAAACGACATGTTTAGCTTGGCAATATACTCAAAAACAAAAATCATACAAAATTCAAAAAACTTTGAGTATTACGAATTACAGAATCTCTATAAAAAGCAACTTACTGCATTTTGGCCGGCATTTGCACTCGTCTGGATACCAACCATCGCAATTTCTAACCATGAAAATAATAATAATTTATTATGTATTGTGTATTGCTATTGTACTTTGGATTTTTGAAACAATTCGATTATTTGATTTATAAATGAATCACGTATCTTTTTGTTCATCATTGCTAACCTTTTGTAGTATCTGGGATAAAGATAACTCCTCGTTTTGCAACCAGGAGGACACCACGGAGGTTTGACGGGACTTGGAGCATCGAATCGTGTGCAGTAGACTGGAGCATCCTTCGAATTCCATCCGTGTTTATCATCAAATCGTGGACTCCAGGAGCATTGACAACGTCGTGTATTAAAGTACATGTGATCCTTCTTCGTGAGGTAAGACTGATCACACCAACCTGGACCACAGGCCAAAGGGATTCTACATCGATTTCCATAATGAGTGCAAGAGGGCTCTGAATTCGACTAAAGTAAAAAGTAAATTAAATTATCATTTAGTCATTACATCATCAATCATAAATCATAAGACATGCACGAGTTTGTGTTCGATATGATCAATGATGAATGGATCAAGTGAAATGAAATACGAAATATTAAGTGGCATAAAAAATATTACCTGGCGGCAGGGAAATTGACAACAACAGGACATGGTTCAAATTTGATTGGATTGGAATTTGGAATAGAGGAATTAAAACCTTATTAAACTAGAAAATTTTGAATTTTAATAGCTCGTGTTATTTAGCTTAGAATTTAGATCCTGGATTTTTTTGCCACATAAAGAATTTTGCGCCTCAGCAGGCCAGGCTCAATTTTCAGTTTTTGTCAACACCGCGTGCCCGTATAATAGAAGATCGAATATCAAATTTTAATTTTGACCGGTTTCATGTCCACTTTGAAAGGACGATGCGATGCTGCTGAGGATCGGTCATCGGATTTTAGATTTCAAATATCAAATATCAAAAGTCGAGGCAAAGGAAAGGGCAAGACAAGGCCAAAAGCAAAGGAAAACAGTTTTCGTGATGATATCCTTTTCCTATTTTCCATTTTCCATAACAATTTTATGCAACTTTTCGAAAGTTTTCGAAAAATTTCCGATGCGCGACGAATGGAGAATGGAGATCCAAAAATTTTGAATCTCTTCGAATGAGATGAGAGTTTTTATTTGACAAAAGAGTGCTATTAAGTTGTTACAATTTACAATAAAATTTTTAATTAATAGCAGCAATTTTGGCATCCAATATTTGGGTAACAAGCTGGAAGACTTGCTAAATAATCAGCCTTGACGATCGGAGCATATTCTCTAGTGCCCGTGTCGATGTTGGAGGAAGATCGACATGACGGTCGTGGAGATTCCGGCCATTTCCATCCTCTTGGGCCTTGAGCACACTTTGGAAAGCATTTTGGTGGGGGTAAACATTGATAAGGGCTCCTTCTCTGTTGACAGCAACAAGAGGAAGAGAAAAATTTGTATTTCTTTGGGCAAGTCCAAGCACAGCAGGGTTGTCTTGATGGGAAGGAAAAAGAGCCACATCCATTGTACTCGCCACAATTACAAGAATGATAATGATGAGGATGGAGATCTTGGGGCTGAGCACGTGGAATCGGGGGTCCAAATGACGATTGAGGAGATGGAATGGAACACACTTTCATTCCATAAATATTTGGGCCCTTTTATCATTCAAAATTCAATTATTAAAAAACGGTAGGGTTTTCCATGATTTTTCGGAGCGGAGCATAAAATTGCTATTTACCTCAGTGCACATGTTTCCGTTAGGGATGATAAAATTTGATTCAGTGACACAGCTAATACAAAAAGTCGTCAATTTGGAATTTGGAATTCAACAGTTAGACTAACAGTATACCAGTTAGAGTTTAGAACTCCCAACCGGGAAAAGGGTCTCGAAATTTAGAATTTAGTCCAAAATCCAAAACTAGAGGAAAATTTAGAATTTCAAAGAGGAATTTTTTAGTGTGTTTCCCTTTGTACAGAAAAATGAAAAGGATGAAAAATGGAAAGTCGATAGCACAATGAATAATTATGTTGTGTTCGTTTTGGACTGTAATTTATGCATTTCGTTGTTCGTTGCTGTGGACAATGAAAGAGACAAAATGACCGCTATAAGCTCAGAGCAGAGGTCAGAGGTCGCAGAGGTCAAAGGTCAAAGCAAAGGTCACGTATAGAATTTCATTTATGGGAGCCTTAAAAAATGGGTAATAAAGTTCGCTTGAAGCTTGAAGGGACATTGTGTTAGAATTGGCATTGTTTATTGTTTATTCTTGCTGGTCTCAAATCTCAAACGTCATGCAAAATGTGCTTTTTATCTTTATCGACAAACAAACAGCCATCATCAATCAGCAGCAGAAATTGTAGCATGATCCACATTTGGGTCTACAACATGACGAGGGTCGAACGCATGCGCCTGGTGTACAACGATAGTTACAGCATCCACAAGAGTCACAACAGTTTTCTATTTTTAGAGGGCGCACAAATCTTGGAGGTGAACATGGAGGAGGTTTTCTGCTTGGGTTGCATATTCTCGAAGGGCATGTCGGTGCGGTGCACACAGTTAGTCTAGCGGGACGAGCACCATGTGGGGCTGACGGACAACAGGGTGCTGAGCACTTGACTTGATACCCACAATCACAGCACGGGCATGATACACGATACGGGACGAATGCGCCAACCTACAGAAAATTAATGTTATTTTTTACACACAAACAGATGATTCTTCTGCATGATTCTTATGATAATTGATTATTGAGAATCATTCAATAAGCAGTACATAAATTACGATTTAGTTTTCGATTTTCGACTTACTCCTCCCCAGCTTCCTCTGGTTGGTTGAAAAATATGAGACTCCTGGTTCATTTCTCACAGGTCAGAAAAGATACCGGAGAATCAGTTGCTGGCTATAAATTTCTGAAATGAAAGTTGAGGATTCTTGCGCTTTGAAATTTGACAGGAGACAGGAGAGTACAAGTGATTTGCTTGGGTAAATTTGGTGCAAGGTGCAAGTGCGAATTGCAAAAACAGCTAAATTATGCCAGTGTTAAATTTTAAATGTGTGTCGAGTGGAGAGTGGAGTGCGGATGATTGAAGAGCTAAAATTATTTTGGTTCTAAAGTGCCTTCATAATTAAATTAGTCGCTTATAGCTCATAGCACTGCGTAGCATAGAATCTCCCGCATGGCATAATATATGCGAGTGACAATGGATATGAATTATTGATGGTTCTACAATCAAAGAGCTCCGATTTCCGGAGTAACATTGACATTATATTAGTCTGAGGTCTGAGGTTGATTTAAAATTTTAGATTTGGTGAAAAGTTGGAGATTTCATGAATCATGATATGACACTGGATAAAAAAGGTCACAACTCGAAGAATTTTTGAAGATGAAATCTTAAAAAACAGTAATTTCCTTTCTCACTCACAAAAATTGACATAATGGTTCAAAAAAATTTGACGAGATTTTATTGATCATTTGACGGAGTGTAAAAGTAAGCATAATGATAATAATTGAATTGTACAAAACAATTTGAGGATTCTTGATTACAACGACGATGAATGAAATTGAAACATGTTAAATTCTTGAGACTTGAGACTCCAACCGTTATCGTTAGTAGCCACAGGTGATTCGAGTGGAGCACAGAACGGGAGAACAAGGACACTTACAAAAATTGGGGCAGCAGTGACCTGAGCATCTCGGAGTAGTACAAACTGGTTTACAAGGTCCTCCTGAGATTAATTTAGTAATCAATAAAATAATCAATTTTAATTTGGAGTTGTAATCGGTAGTCGGATTTCAAAATAAAAAAGAAAACGATCATACAGAATTTTGAATTTGAAATTGTAATGAGTTGAATCTTTTATCTTTTTACCTGGAGTACAGCAACATGAAGGCGTCATTGAACAAGGTCCGCAACACGTTCTCGGCCTACAGCATCCACATCCTCTACAGGATCCAAAACACGCTGTACATCTACGACCCGGTTTTGAAGGCATCGGACAAGCACATCTGCAGCAACATTTTACAGCGTCACATGGACAACTCACACGAGTGAAAGCATTCGGAAAGGATCCATAAGCTGGTGGAATTTGGCAACAGGGACCGTTCTAAAAGGGAAAAAACAATAATTGGAATTCGGAATTATTACAAAATGTCGAGAGTGTTGAGTCTAGAGTCCAGAGTCTAGCATTGACAAAAGACCAAAGAGCACATAACTGAAGTTTAATTTTCAAACGATACTTACACAACAACAACCGCAGGAGCACATTTTAGAATTTGCTTCAACAAATTGAATCTACTGGGAAATTTTGAAAACTTTTGAAATTTAGAATTTGGACGGAGCAATCAAACGCGGATAATTTTTGAATTGTAATTTGTGATGGATAAAATTTTAGCTGTGCAGCACAGAAAAATCACAAGATGTTCACTGTTCCATGGATCGTTGATGAATGACGAATAGAGTGCAAAGGGCAAAGTGCAAAATGCAAAATATGTGTGTGAAGTGTGAAGTGTGAATTGAATTGCAAATCTGGGTTTTGGCTTCGCTTCTGTGGCTACAAAAATCAAAAAAGTTGATTTCAAATTTTGAAACGGGAAATGAAAACAAAAAACGCAGAGATGCAGTTCGATTTTCAATTTTCAATTGTCAAGTGAAGAGTCAAAAAATTAAATTCAAAATTCAAAATGGTGGTTTTCAATTTTCACGGAAAATTTTCACGATTCACGAGATTCCTCAAAGAAATTTCCTCTGCTTTTTTTATTATCCATGCTCCATGCCGCTGCAAAAATCTTTGAAGTTTGAAAAGCATGCATGTCAAATGGAAATATACGATTAAAAAATGATAAATGACCCCAAATTTGCATGAGATGGAGTTGATGATTTCCAATGGTTGGATTGATGAGATATGAAAAATGATTCAATGCTTATGTCAAAAGGATGAATGAAAGTGAAATGTCAAAAAATATGCTACCAAAAAAACTATGAAACAATACAAAACATGAGAATTTTTCAGTTGACATTGGCTCTCGTCTCTAGTTTTACTTTATTAAAAATACAAGGCATGTTCAGTGTGCGATGTACGATTTCATTTTTAACTTTTTCTGTCCGCTCCCTCTCCATCTTTCTTTGATCTTAATTCAGAGGAGTTTCAAGTTTCAAGGACTGCGGGATTATTCATATTATGCATTTTTAATAAAATTTTACATGATTCTCTGATTATTTTTTTTCAAGCATAATCTCAATTCTCAAGATGGGATCGATTTTCTTGATCTCAAATCTCAAAAAACGTGATGCTGTTTCTTGTAAGATGGTTTTTGATGGAATTTTCGCTTTGATGATTCTGATGAAGATGGAGTCTGGATTCTGAATTCTAAATCAACGACAGCCTCCACACCCACCACCGCAACCTCCACAGCCGCCACAACACCCGGAACAATCCAATGCGTTAATTCCACATGGGCAACATGGACAGCAGGTCACACAAGGACTAAAATGATTAATAAACAAATAAAAAATTATTTAGTAAAATTTTCATGTTACTTCAATTTTCAACTTTAAACTCATTTCAATAAAACTAATTTTGTTAGTCATTTTACTTTTGAAGTTTGTACTACAACAGCTTTTTGAGCTTTGAGCTTTGAACTACTTACTGACACCATCCGGGAACAAGTGGGGCCATGCAGTCGGTAGTGATGAGAATATGTCGGCCACTAGAGCAGCAGTTGGAGGGACATCCACATGGCATTCCACAGCATCCTTGACAATAAGACATGTTTATGCGTTTTAGATGACAAACACGAAGATTTTACTACTACTTGTGAATTTAAAATTTGAAGGGGGTCTGGTTAGGCGTTCGGCAGAGGAGATGCAAAGTGCGAGTGATTTGTGATTGGATTGGATTGGGCTAATTTGTGAGTGGAGTGTGAGAGAGACGGCAACGTGATGTTCACGGCAAGATGGAATTCCGGAAACTGAGGAAATATCCTCTTATTTTCAAACTTCAAAATCAAGTTTGATGAGGTGAAAGAAAGCATTTGATTGGCTTTGGTTGAGATGAAGGAGGATTTTTACTCATCAACTTCCAATCAAAACGTGAGTTTATGAGATAAAAAGTGAAAAGCGATCGAGAATTGATTTGAGATCAATTTTTGGATCTGATCACAGATGTGCTGGGTGGATTCGAACTTCGAAGTTGCAGTGTTTGCTTTCTCCTAATTTCTATATCAATGACTAATTTTATTTTCGACTTTTTTATTATTTGTGCCATGGCACACAGCCAAAATGTTTTTGCAATAAAACTGTTGTAAAGTGGACTTCACAACGAATCTTGTAAATGTTACAGAAGTT
>JAQGBH010006842.1:0-11850 GCA_034698265.1 Sminthurinus aureus
AATAAAAAGAAGGAAAATTATATAACATAAATATATTATGTATATTATAATATAATACACATGAATATTTTAAATATTATGGAATATGGACTATAAATACTAAATCTTTTGTATTTCAATATATAAATGAAAACAGCTACTTATATTTATATTATATAACAATAAAAACAATAACAATAATGTACAAATCTTTTGAGCAGTTATATAATATGTTTTGTTTTTTACTAGTTTTGGTATTAAACGTTGAAAGAGATGAATATATTATGATGAAATATATGTACCTATTTATATATGTATCTCTTATTGTATGTTGGATTACACAAGCACACACATAAGTACAAAATATACTGAAAAATCGTTTCAGATTTGTAAAATGGGGAAAGTACACGTGTGCACGATTAAAATCGTCGAGTAAAGTAAATATATATAAAACAATCATCTTAATGATTTATATGGGAGTTTTTTTTTTTTAAATACGTTGAAGGTATTTTTACCCCTGTACTATAATAATTATTAAAACACACTATGTAATAATAATACTAACTGACTATTATCAATATTATAGTAATTTGTAATTTGTAATCTATACTTAATTATTATTTGTCCATACTAAAGACTCTATATACCCTATGTACACAATAACAATGAATACTAGTTATTTAATATATATAATATTTTATTTTTGCATAATTAAATTGAAATAAAAACCTACAAGCTTTTTCCCTTATGTAACTAATATGAATGGAAAATTTCCCTGCAGGTTATATCTAAACATAATATACTTTTTGGTTCCTTGTGTTTTCTCTTATTTTATTTTATATCGTTTTTTAAATACGTTTGTATTTTGTTCATGATGATATACTATAGGTATTATTGCATATATATATAAATGTTACATAATATTATGTTCAATTTTGAACAAGAGATGTTCATTCCGACGCCTAAAAGTGTAATATATTATGTGTATATATGCACAGGTCATTTTGTGAATGTATAATATTATATTCTATGTATATGTATAGTATGTATTTAAAAAATTCTTCCAAAGATTTTGTCATAGTGTACATGTATATAATTTTAGTAGTACTGGTTTAGGAGTTCAAAAAACGTCGGAAGACGTTCATGAAATCTCCACTAACCTTATGAGGACTGCTAGAGTAAGCACTCTTTTTCTTTTCTACTCCTCCTGATGTTTTGGAATCCCCTTCATCAGCAGATCTCTCATCTGATAATCCATCTTCTTCACCACTCTCATCTCCTTCAAGTTCATCCTCGGAATTGTTGTTATTATCATTATTGAAATTGTGATTTTCTGCTTCATTAAAGTACTGTGCAAAGTTTGAGTTCTTTACACGATCCAAAAGTTGGCTTACACTTGCTAAATCTGGTTCTGAATTTTTTCCGTCATGAACTGGAGTATTTTCAGGATCGGTCTCGGTTTCACTTCCATTATTGTTATTGCGGAGACTTGAATTTGATAATTTTCTCTTTAATTGTTGAGCTATTACGGCTCTTACATTGACATTGACAGCAGAATCTTTGTTATTTTTATCTTTATTACTATTTTCAGCTCCAATACTATTATTGCTATTGTATTTTTTATTAGGTTGTACAAGAGTAGGAGAGCCTATTAATGGACTTAATTGTTGTTGATTCTTTTGACGATTAATGACTCGATTAGAAGGACTTCGCACCCAGCAAGTGGGATGTTGATGTTTGCCGTGACGTTCCATGTTAGATCTATTTAAAACAAAAATAAACAATGTAAGAAACTTAATTATTATATTTACATTTTACATATAATGCACATTCGTTTGTGATCGTAATATAGCCAAAGTTTCTATTTCATACATACATACATTACAAAAATAAAATTGATGATAAAAATCTGCATGTTATGTAAACTGTTTACAGTAAACAGTATATATATACTATATAAGACTCTTGATTTTTAAATGTTAGGCGACAATAAAATATGTACATACGACTTTTCTATTACATTACCTTAGAGTAAAGCGAGCAGGGCAAAACGGACATGAATAAGGACGTTCCGTTCGATATCTTCGTTGTTTAGGCTTTTGGTATCCATCTCCATTTGTATTATTATTATCTGCTCGTTTCCTACTGCTGGTTGTCGGTGAGACTGATGACGATGAAGCTGACTTGGAGTTAGAACCGGAACGTTTGGATTCTGTTGCTGGTTCTACCTTCACTTTTGATTCCTTTTCTGCAGAAATAGGGTCACGGCTAACCAGATTTTCAAAACTTCCTTTAGGACTGTTTACAAAAAAAAATAAATATTAACATGCTTATTAGTTATTACTCTTATGAAAAAGATGCTTGGATTTTAATATCTTTTGTAATACATAGTGTACAGTATAAGTCCCCATTCCCAATAAACTGTGCAAAAACTGCATTACATAGGATACGCATACATAGGCTACGCATACATAGGCTACGCATACATGTAGGTTTTCCCACTTTATAGTGATAAAAATATACGAGACTTTTTATTCCACCAAGTAGAAAAGATGAAAAATGTGAAAAATTATATAGAATGATGATGACGTTTATATAATTACCTGGCCGTAATATAGTTTGATATCTTTGTTGGAGAGCTAGATCTTAGTCCCATGAGTTTCTCAACGTTTGTAGGTGTTGGAATTACAAAGGGATTGAAGCCGGGTGGACCACCAAAAGGAAATAAAGAAAAGGCTGGATGATTTGGATGAGCACCAATGACAGGAGTCTGAGAGGCGATCGGATGCGACGCGAAAGAACTGTAAATAATCAAAACAGCTATTGTTCATAACCGGAGCGTATTATTTAGTTACTAATTACAATTACACATGCATTAGAAGGAGGACGAAATACATTAAATGAATTTTAAAAAAACAGAATCGAAAGATGTACTTATATTTGATTTTTCAACATGAATTTTTTCTTGTATTTTGTTTGAAAATGTACAGTCAATGAACAGTATAAACAATCTATTTGTACACATACATTTTTTCCTACTCTACTACTTGCTAAAATACTACATTTTACGCTACATACTCTCGTCCTTTATCCTATATACATATGTAAAAACATGTACTTACTTTAATTGCAACTGAGGATGAACCATTGGTTCTCTTTTGGAGATAAAAGGTGACGTGACCAGGGAATTTGACATTTCATTTGCGGCATACATTGGACGTGGGCGAGGAAGTGAAGCCTTACGACGAAATATAGAATTTCCACCATCTCTTTGCTTGGAGTGTGTAGATAAGTCGACAGCGTCCATACTCAAATCAAGAGGTAATTCATTCTCTTCTGCGACTAACATTCCACTTCCATTACTACCTCGTCGTTTATTTGATTCTAGTAAAGCCATTGAAGGATAAGACTGCTGAGCTCCACCACCATTTGAGTTCATTTCTGTCTCTGACTCTGAAGCATTGCTGGATGTTGGAAGGCAAACAACAAGATCACGAAGTTGCTCCCTAGAATCGATCTGCTGTCCATGTCTATTTCTCAGATGCCTTTCACAATTTGCCTGTAACCAAAATTAAAATCCCATTTTAAAGAAAAGTTATTATAGTATACTGTAAACTGATACACATTTACACATGTACGGAACAATCTGTTTTTTCATTGTAAACTTACAACTTACAACTATGGTACAAAGTATACCATACACTAAAGCTATAAGACATAATATGTCAATTATGTCATAGGTATATGCATATTTGTGTTTGCATGTTCAAGAATTTCCTCTTTTACCTCGTTTGCTCTTACGTGCTTTCTCTTTCTTACTTATTTTTTCTTTAAAACATCTAACAGATTCATGTTTGGAGTTACCGTACATACATAAACAAAGTGCATAATATAACAGGAATTACTATTTACATATCTTTTTAATTCTCTGTATAAAATAATATGTTATACTATAGTACTTTTATAATATCACTGCAATACAGTCAAATAGTTACGGAAATCTTGTAATGTAAAAATGGTCGTGTGCTGTATATTATATAGTACATAACGTGATATTATTATAGAAAGAAAGAAAAGTATGTATGTACGTATGGATACTCTTTCTATTTCTTGTATAAGAAAACAAGGTATAGAGCATACTTGTATAATGTAAAATTTCATGAAAATACTGTACATATTACATTTTAGTTTATAAAGTATTGTAATATTATTATACTATATACAATACAAGGTGCCTAAGTAGTAAATACAATAAGATACAATCAATAGAAGTGATAGTTGGATTAATTTCATAAGAGCGTTCCATATAATCCATAATCCATAATAACAAAGAGAGAAAACTTTTATTATAAAAGTCCCACAAAACAACCACGGAATAATATATTATGGCTTTATTAAAGTTGGGCAGTTTTAAATTTTAAAATAACAATATAGACTGTAAAAGCCTTCAACAGAAAATACTTATGAATTATGTCATATATAATGCTCATGTACATGTATGTATGTGGTTTAGAGCTTTCAAAATACATGATGATAAAAATGAATTCCTCATCATCTTAATATCAGAGACCATGCGATTTAAATGCTAACAATCCCATGTAAACAACGAAACAACGTTTTGTTTCCTATACTTGTGCCACATGATCTGTTTTTTTTTTTTTTTGGTTTTGTACAATCTATGAAAAAATATGGGATAGTTACTAGAAGATGTACATCTCTATTACTAATCATCTAGATTTGTAATAATATGAGTTACTTGTAAGTACTATATGTATGTACCGAGAAACGAGTCAGTCAATTCTAGTATAAAAAATCATCATCATAAAAAATCATACCTTCGTTGTGAAAGCGAAATAGCAAAGACGACATTGAAATGGCCTCTCTCCACTGTGAATACGTAAGTGACGAATCAAGGTACTCTTGTCACAAGAAGAATAGGTGCAAGCTCCACAGCGGAAGGGCAGTTCATCATCTCCAGCACTATTTCCGTTGACACTCCTAAGATCTGTACCTTCATCTTTTACACTGTCATCATCTTTATCTAATAATACATTCCTATCCCAATCGTTCGGGGAAGACACCCGAGATTTTCCAGGACTTTTAAAGCCAGTATTGTCATTATTGTTAATGTTCTTATGAATAAACATATTATTAGACAAAATACTCCTTTTAGTATTTTCTATCCTATTATTATGACTTGAACCTTCACGATCTTGTTGATGATGATGATGATCTTTCATACTAGAACCAGCACCATATCTATCCTTAAAAGATGAAGAAGAAGAAGAAGAAGGACTCACATTATATAAATTGTTTCTTTTGTTATGTACAAATTTTGCATCCTCATTTCCTGAATAGTCGATCCCTTCCTCCTCATCATCATCCCCATCATCTTCATCGTCGTCAACTTTAATACGAAGAGTTTCATCTTCACTCCTGTCCTCCTCTTCGTCGTCATCATCATCATCTTCATCCCTCTCATAAAGTCGTCTTGTCATCGATGTGTCTCCTTTATTATTATTTCCACCACCCATTTTCGCTGTCTTCAACTCGGAGAGTATATTTTTTATCATCCCATTTTTACTCAACTCAAGGCAGGGTTTTTTGTACGGTGGGCTATTATTATTATTGTTATTATGGATCAAATTTTTTTCTGCACCAAAATCTATTGGGTGATCATTCGTCTGAGGCCGCTTATCAACAATCTGTACATAGAAAAAAAATACAAAGAATGCCAGAGATATAAAACTTGAACTAATTCTTGGGTTTTTTAACAAAAACATCAAGACAATATTATGGTAGCCTAATGTATGTATATTATAGATATATATATTTAATGGATACGTGTGCAAACAAAATTCCTAAACATCTTGAAAAAAAATAGAAAGATGTAATAAATTCCTGTTCACCTCGACTTTCTTCAACTGAGTACAAAATGGGCATTGTGCATAAATTTAATTTCTTATCTATTTGTATACATTTGCCCAGTACGTGTTTGTGAAAAAACTGAAAAAATTGTCCAAATAAAACATTTGATCACCCATTTTATAAACCAATACACTATGATCTTGTAAGTGGAAGTAAAATTAAAGACTACAGCTAGTTCTCACTTCTCAAATATTACATACTATGATTTATGATACAATCATTGCCTTTTCTTTCTTGTTTTTATCACCGCAGTAATTTGTAATTGGTGAAAAGTGCCCTACCCATATCATTAAAGCATACAAAATACAAATAGAAAGAATAATTGTTTAAATTTACGCAACAGACCATGCACTTGTAAGGACTATATTATTTATTTAGTACACACGTAAATAAATGTACAGGTAAATTGTATAAGCACAGAATCCTGTAATATACATATTATACACATTGTTGGTATGTGCTATGTATATGTGTTAAAACTTCAACTTGATCTCGCTTACAAATTGATCTCTCATGTGGAAAACCACACATTGTTATGCTGATTGTCATGAAACGGAGCGCACAATCACCGACTAAAAGGCCTTTCAAAAAAAAAATCCTGCTTTTACTATTGAAGTACACATGTTAAGTCGAATATACAGCCACCCAACAGAACATAAAATCCGCTTATGAAGTTACACCGAATGTATACATGCTGGGTGTGTGTACGTGTGTGAGTATGAGTGTTTTGTGTGTACATGATTGTAAAAGAGGCAGATGATGATGGTGAAAAGGCATAATGTACATGTTGAACGAGCATAAAAAGTTTATATACACGTACACACATCGAGCTGCTGCCTGCTTGCTACTGAACTAACTGCACATTGTGGTAGTAGTGGTGATTCATGCTTAAAACACCTTGTGGAAAATTGATCATCATCATACAACTACTACGGCATATTACCTATATATACCTATGATGTAGGGTGACTTTTCATTCTGATTCTCTCCATCCTACTATACCATATAATATGGTATGTATAACATAATATTACACACTTGGTTTCAAATGTATGAAAACACCGAGTGAAAGATGATGATGAGATTGCTTCAAAAACGTTATGCATGGACTATGTTTACTCATACAAATCTAGATGAACGCTGCATACATACTACATGCAGTATATGTGTACATATCCACTTTTCTCCTAAATACAACAATAACAATGCCTGTCGTGGATTTGTTCCCTTTCATTCTAGTCTCTACTCTCTCCTTAATATATTAAATGTATCTACATATGTAATGTTTTGTAATACTTACTTTTGTCGGGTTGAATAGTAATAAAAATCATCATCTTTCTATGATAATAATAATAATAATAATAAGCTAACAGCAGCCTATCTACTCCCACTTCCCAATCCCATTTTGCAAAACAGAAACATCATCTCCTTTTTTTCTCCCTCTCTTTCTCTACCTCGGTCTCACTGTTTCAATGTACACCTCTTCTCTCTCCCCCTTTCTCATCTCATCAATGGATGATCACATTCAATTTGATAATAATAGGTTGGCACCAGCTCGTGGCTCGTACTTCTTCTGAAAATGCTATACATAATGTATACTTAATATCTAGTCCGTACATAGATAATCAAGTCCACCTACCTTTGAGATCTGCATTGGTTTACGTTTCCGGGCACCAACTGCTTTATTATTACTATTATTGTTACTCGTCGTCTGGTCTAAGGATGGACGTTGCGGCTGAACTTGCTGTTGTTCTCCCTCCTCTGCGACTTCCATAGTTGTCACACTCATGTTATCACTAGTTTCCGTTGTTTCAGTTGTTTCACCGTTCTGTACTAATTCATCAACGGACAATTCTGAAGTTGTCCTCGCAGCAGAAGCGGATGATGTGGCCGCGATGGACAGCTTTTTCTTGCCCTTAGTAGCCCGTCGTTTCTTTCGTTTGTACATTCAGACAATCCTTTTTCTTAAATGTTTGAGATCTCTTGTCAGGCACTCAAAGGCACTCAGTTCATTTGTTCCTTATGCTACAGTGTTCTCTTCCGTTCTCTGCAAATAAACAAAACAAACCAATGATGTTAGTCACGTATAAATTTATAGTTTGTATTGTAATCAAACAATCTGATTACTCATGATGTATAAATACATAAGATGAGGAAAACTTTAAGTTCAAAGGACTTAAAGTGAAATTCCTTAAGAATCATCTTAATTGGGATCCATTTGTAATAACTTTACCATTCCGATTTTAAGATTAATAACGGGCCAAATTTTCACGATTGGACGCATTCTGATTCAATTTACAATAACGATTAGAAGGATTTTTCAACTGTTATAACGTGTTTATTCATTGGGAAAAGTGTACTTAAAGCTTGTGTATATACAAAAAGTACAAATGATATTATAGGGAAAATAGAAAATAGTATTTTTTAGTAAAAAAAGTCTAAAGGGTTTAAATAAACAAATCCTGCTATGTAAAAATTATCTAAGTATAGGTAGTTCATATTCTACGGATAGATGAATTGAATTCCATTATTTTACATTGCACATGACATTTTTCCGGAGAATTGTGGTTGTAAATAGATGAATTTGTTAAATCTCAATCTATCATTTCACAAATTATTTCATTTGTTTTTATTTATTAAAATAATGGAACGACAGGATATTTTATCGTATATCGTATATTGTGTATAGTGTGTACTTTTTATTCATGATTCGATTTATTTTATCTCATCATTTTCACAACAGCATCATCAAAAATTTTGTACGTAAAAATATTAAACGTGTGGGTACTAGGATGTTAAATTAAGAGATAAGAGATAACGAAAACTTAAACACACAATTGTCATCAGAACTAACACGAACATTTAGAGTTCATACAAACCAAAAGTACATATTATACATGTTAATCTGATATACATGTATTGTTAGAAACCTAGTACAAATAAAAATCATACAAAAATAAATTGGTGCTTATGATTGCAAAAGATTTTTATTTGATTTGTAATAAAAATAAGCAAACTGGTCCACATGGAAGTAAATCATTGGTGTTTTCCAAAGATTGTATGTCTTCTATATTTATGTACACAGTACATATGTATATGTACAATGTACAATTTTGTTGAAATTAATGCCTGATGTATAGCAACCACAAGTGATAATTCTGTAATACCTCTTCTCACAATAAAGTTTGAAGTAAATTGAAATTTTATATTTGTATTCGATCCTGTACTTAATCTGAGTAATAGGTAAATGAATCTCCATGTGTTTGATTGTTCTTACAAGTACATTTTTAGTGAATAGTGAATAATGATGTCAATCCATTTTTCTATAAACTGCGTTAACTGCGAGTCATGCACTATGGCAATGATAAAATACATACAAATTTCGATTTGATCCACAGTACTACATCAAAATTTTATATATAATTTAATAGTAAAACCGTATCGTAACAGTATCGTTTTACACATGCGTACATACATGCAAAATCCTTTCTTTCTGCATTATTATTATGTTATACTGTTCGTTAATTCATTTTCAGGATGAGTATATGAAAACTGGTTGAAAAAGTACAGCATACAGCAGAAAATTGAAAAACGAATTTCATCCACCTATAGCTTTGTCTTGTATATACATGAACCTGTACATCATGCATTTTTCAATAGACAAGGAAAATGAAAATGAACGAAAGGGAAAGAAGGAAGAAAAAAGAGATAGAGAGTGTGTGTGTTGGGAAGAGAAATGGAAAGTCCTATGAAGTAAGAGCTTATGCTTGAAACTGCTCAAGTATGCAATGTTGTGGAGTGGCATGGAAAGAGTTTCCATGGAATCATGGACGAGAGGACGAATCATACTACTACTATTACTACTGCTACTTGACGAACACACGCAAAGATGTGTGTTTGACTACCTGGGAAAAGGAAAAGGGATCCGAATAGATGTAGAGAGAAAGAGAATAAGAGAGTACAAGACCAAAATGGAGAGAACGAGACGAACTTTAAAAGAGAATACGTGACGAACAGAGACGAGCGAGCGTCAGTGGAAATATTACAGGGTACATACGCACACATGCGGGATTCGTAGAAAGAAAGTAGTCGGAGAAAGAAAGAGAGAGAGAGAGAGAGAGAGAGAGGAGGAGGATCCCGTTCGGAGAAGGGAATCTCTGTGGTATGTTTTGGTCTGGCGTTGCCCATGGAGATGCCGGATTGGTAAAGAAGAGAATCGAAGAGCCGAGGACTGAGAGTGGCAGGAGAAAAGGAGAGCGGCACGTCCCATTCCACTACCGATATCATGAATAATTTCCGCACTCTGTGAGGACTGACTGCTCTCTCGCCGTCAGTTCCCTTCAATACGTACATATCTAGTAGCTTCTATCCACTTTCCTCAACTTCAAAAAGGAAAAGTAAGCATGATGCGAGCCAGCCAGACACTCTAAGTTCCACTACTACGTAGTCATCCATAGACCATAGAGTTAGGTGTATGTGTCTATACATACTAAATATATAGACTTATGTACATGTATACATAGTCGAACGACAAGTAGGTTCCCATCAACCTACATACATTCGCTATTGTACGTTTATACACATATAATAGACTCTCTTATCCTACTCCATTACATTCTTTGCTGGGTTTCAGGCATACATCACACACAGTCAGGAAGCTAGGATAGTCTGTTTGGAATTCCCGTTGCCTGGAGATCACGTGCGACAAAACCCAGAGTAGCCTTTTTACTCTGGGTTCTAACACAAAGATCTACTATCTATCTCTCTTTTCCTCAAGCTTTCTCCGTCTCTCCCTCTCTCTTCGTCTCTCGATATTTCACTTCAATTTATGGATGAGTATGAGAAGTCTGCGAGAACCAACCGGATAACTCGGAGAAAAATCGAACTCCACCTCATAAAATTCCAAATGGACATTGCTTTACTTGGTCCGACAAACGCTTCTTCGTAGAGGACCAACCTAGCTCTCTTTCTATCTTTCCCTTCGCTCTCTCTCTCTCTCTATTTAGCTTCCTATTTCTTACTACTGTTTTCATTTTATCCATCCCATCTTCAACATAATATGTACTCACAGGATAAAATGTCCCTGCTCAAACTCCTTTCCCTACTGCATACTTTCTTGTATACATTTTGAGTTTTGAGACATGTATAATGTACTGTTGAAATAACCTGTATTTTCTTCAACTGTATTATTATAGATACAAAAACTATTTATGCTTGCCTTTTGCAGTAGTTCCCATCGTCAACAGTAGTCATATATACTGTAGTCAGTCGTCGTCTTCCTCTCTCTCTTTCACCCTGACAGTTGTATATATGTATACATATTGATGTACCATACGAAAAGGAATACTTTTCTCCAACCAATATAAACTCAGTCTAACTTTTCAAACTCATAACTGAAGCTTTTAAATGATTGATGCATAATAGCCTCTTGGTTGTTCTTCCTCTCCAAAGCTTTCCAATATCCATAAACATTCGACTCGCTTCTCCTTACTAAACCTTCTTTGCTAAAAGCTATAAATTTCAATACAATACAATATGTAAGACTGAGGTCTCTTTCCAAAGTTATTATTACAATTATTATATTATTATACCTATACACTACAGGCAGGATTTGTGTGAGAGACTTTGCTCATTGTGTAATTTACTAAATCTCTTCTTCATTCTTTATTTACGCTCTACATAAATTCATAAACATGATATTATTTCACTCTGTCTTTTTGATGATATTTTGAACAAAGAACAAACCTATTCAGTGAATTTTTCTCGCATCCGTATATTGTTCTCACATTTTATGTAGTAATTTCCAACGTAAGCGTAGTTTTATTTCTGAAGAACTGAAGGATACAAATATCTATGTTTATATGCATTAGAGCATCCAAAACGAGAAAATCTCGTTCTCGTTCTCGCCGAGATTTCGGGTTTTGAGCGAGAACGAGATCAACG
>JAQGBH010006843.1:0-11849 GCA_034698265.1 Sminthurinus aureus
CGAGAATCTCGGCATTCGGAAATCTCGAGATCTCGAATCTCGTCGAGATTTCACTTGTCGAGAAATTGCAAGGACTACCGCAGATGCAGAATGTTTATCTATTGTTTATGTCTTGTCTTCATATTTGGTACTATTTTGTAATAGTTTTGTACATGTTATGGATTTTTGTGTACGCAGTAAAACGCAATATTTCATACAGGGTGATGGTACATCTTGCATCTTGTGTCATGGTCAAGTATTATAATGTATAATTATTATTATTATTTCTCCTTTACAACCTTTTATAAAAATACTTATGCATATAAATAGTCCTTCAAGGGCCAAAATTATTAGTCGACTGTAAATTGTAATACACCGGATGTTTCCGGTATAATAATCATAATATATTTATTTATGTATGATTTGTCAAAATGGTCAACTACTACATGTAGCATGCTTTTCTCGTTTGTTGCTAGTTGAAGTTCGTAAGTATGATGAATTTATCTCAAATTGTTGTCACCTCCAAATACATTGAGTGTGCATACATAAGTATAGGTAGGATACTATGTCTACAAATTACTGTGAAAACCACAGTTTCTCACACTTAACATTTCTTCATCTGAAAATGACATTCTGTCTGAAATAATTTATTACATCATCATTAGTGGTTCTCAAATCGTGAATATTACATTTGTGAATATTATGCATTTGAAATACACATCCAAGTAGTTGAAGTACTTTTTTCTACTAGACTTATTTTTGTAGTATCAAAACGATGGGTTTTGTGGTCTTTGTTTTTTTTTGTCTCAAAAATACCTTTTTATTGTAGAATTTTCTAAGGATTTTTGATAGTAAATAATTTTTTTTAACGATGACAATAATAATTTTGAATGTCTGGATCAAATTTGAATTCATACGGTTATGTTTTCTTGTGACATTTTTGTACTTTTTCATTCCAGTATACTAGTGTTAAACGGCATATATACGTTATACGCTATGCCAGACTTTTACAATTTGTACTTTTTTAGCCGGAATAAATCTCCATTTAAAAGTTCACTCTGGCATATTATACGATATACGATATTAGCAACTAAATTTATATCCTTTTAATTTTAATGTGTAAAAGTGTCATTCAACAGTTGATTGAGTTCAAGGGGTAAATTTAAGAGAATAATTCTTTATGAAAATTCCACATACTTTTGACCTAGTTTTATGCTTGATTACATTTCAGAGTGTAGCAAATGAGACATTATACAATAAAAAGAGACAGAGAGATTATTAGTATTATTGCATAATATATTATTTTCTGTATCGTATTATTTTTATCAATTTACGTACTGTATTGAAGTGTATTGAGCTTATTGAGACCACTCAATTTGGATACTGAATAGTACATTTTGATACTTGTTACTACTCCACACTCTTGATCTCTGTAGCGAAAAATGATCTAATATCTAATAATATGCATCAGTAACATGAAGTCTCAATATTATTCATATTTCGTTATGTAATATATTGTCATTCGTTCTTTTTACGTAATCTATTTTATTCAACTCAATTCTGTCGTCTCAGGATTTCTTTAAGGGGTTACTCATGTCACGGATGAGTAGCAAAAAAATGTATTGTCAATGGAAAGGCTTATTTGCTACTATTGACGATGTGTATTTTTTCGTTGTATGCATTCATCATGATATCGCCAATATTTGACATGACTATCAGATTGAAATGTTACTCATTCACGCATTTCATACCGTATTATTATTATAATACTTGTATGTGAGTACAGAAATGTAATATTCACGAACAAATAATTGACATAAAAGTTGAAGATTACATATTACATTCAATAGACGTCCCATAGACACCTAATTGATAATCTGTAGAAATAATCGTACAACATATCAAAAATCTTTTGTGTTCTAAAGACAGTACGCAATACATGAGTAATGTGTAATGTGCGTATATAGTTGTAAGTTTTACAATACTGATTTACAGATTTTCGGAAACCCATAATAAATAAATGAATGGAAATGTAGGAACCCTGCAAAAAGGCTTGCAGATATCATGAATCATGATTGATCTTTTTATTCCGGTCTTAGCCTGCCTTTATGCTTTATACCTTAGCTGTGGGTACAATGAAAAGATCATCCATGATATTATGCCTTCATTCACTTTAAAAAGAGTTCAACTTGTTACATTGTCGTTTTATATAACAAAAAAAGATAGACAATAGATATATACAGAACTCGTTGACAAAAATACTTCAGTACAAGTGATGAACGAGGCAAAAAAAATGAAGATGCTCAACATTGTTTCATTTCCTCCTTTTATGATGTATTTTTAGTATTTGTATTTTGTATAGTTTTCGTAGAATGTGCAGATCAAAAAAAAAGTCAGATTTACGAGGAATCCAATGCTGATACATAATAGACAGGCAACCGTATCGTTATTACTTATGACATAGTGTCTTTACTTTCTATTTCATTTCATTCTTGTGTTATATTATGACGGTATACGCTTTTGATTTCTGTTCGTATGGTACCTACAAAAGTTAACTCATTCATAGTTGAGGATGAAGTATGTATTAGGCTGGATAAGAATTTCGCATACTTGAAACTTCAAAGGATACATAATAGATTGTTGAGTGTGATACATGAGTATTGAGTATCATCTACTCCAACTTTTGTCTATCTACTAAATATACGGCGTACTCTCAACTCTCAACCACGGACGAATTTCGTATTAGGAGGTATCTCGTATAAAGAGTTAAGAGTACAGAGTAGGTATGCATAACATTGTTACATAGTAAACGAACATTGTAAAAAAATGTAGAAGGAACCGCTCTGAGCAGGATGAGTGGAGATACGTTTACAAGTAGTGTAATTTATTGGTTAATACAATGTAAAAAGTCATGTACTCACAATGCATGGCACCGATTGGTTTCACCCGTCACAGCTAAATGAAAATGGGCCAAAAAATTCGCACCGCACACAACAATTTGTAAGAATTCAAGTGGTGTGTGTGTTCATGTATGTGTGCATTGCAATAATAGCTTAGACTATGATTCCTGTGTATGTGCCTTCTATATATCTTTTTCTCTTTTTAAATCCAACTGTAGCATGATGAATGCATATTATAATTTTTATAATATACATAATATATGCATACAACACACTATAATCTTTGTAATGAGATGTAATAAAAGTACATGGTCACCATCCTCATCTCAAATCTCAAATGTATCTATGAATGTCCATGCATATATCACTAATGATATTATTCCTGTATATTCTTATGCGTGGAAATCTCCACTAGGACATTCAAAACAATCAAATATCATTTTTTAAAAAAATAATAATTGCTTTAATATTTCAAACGTTTGATAAAAATATCAAAAACTATCAGACGAAAAATTGAAACAAAATTATTGGGAATAATTCTCACATTTTGTAATCATATTTTGATTAAAGTAGTACTGATGGTACTAAAATAGTTTAACAAAATTATATGCCTTGAGACTTGAGACCATCTAAAATAGCAAATAGTATTTGAAAGTAACAAAATTATAAAAAAAACGTAGTATTATCCCCACTAAAGAATAATCAACACACATGTGTCTATTTTCCAACCTTTCTTCTTTCAACAAAAGTTCTAAAATCAAACCGACGTATGGTACTACTGACTTGTACGTTTTTTTTCGATTTCAAAATAGGATACGATACAATATTTTAGATCACTACATATATTATATTATATGCTATGGATTCAATCTGTCTAATGGACATTTGGATTTAAGTAACCGCAGAATAAAAATCATAGCAAATTGTGTGGTTATCGAAGAATGCTGGGAAAACCAGCACAGTCTTTGTTGCTTACAGTTTAGTGGTTTTGGCTGACAATTATCGTGTGTATAAAAAAGTACAAAGAAAGTGATTGCCGTGCCATGTCTGTCGTCTCAATTTTTGCCTTCTTGTTTACACTTTTTGGGCTGACGTTTTTTCGAAAGAAAAAAAAATGTACTTCCATGCATGTGTAATGTATTTATGATGCCTATTGACTTACTGACTCAACTCTCATCCTAAAATACAGAGAATCAGTCTACAAAAATTTGGAAACTATAGAAGCATCTTCTCCGCCAGTGTTTCCATGCTTCATGTTAAGGAAATTTCGGTACATTTATTGTCGTCAATGATGCAATGTAATGGACATGTATATATTGCGCGTAAACATGTGAAATGTACAGACTGTTGTTATTTTTCTCGTCATTGTCTTCATTTCTTGGTACCTACATATAGGTAATAGGTAAAGTCTATTATGAAATAAAAGCTAGTTGAAGTTGTGTAATTGAAATGATGACTGTACGATTAGTCGAACCGATGAATTGAAACAAATCTTGTGTTTTGAGTTTTGGAGGAATTTACAAGGTGAAGTGGATGATGAATCTCTCGTTGTTGTGAATATATTCTATTTTTGTTTTGCCAATTACATTTCACATTATAGACTAGTACAGTGACTAACAATTTATTTCCTGTTGATGCATAATGTGTAATTTATATGCAAAAAATAAGCATATTAGCAAACTAAGCATTTGTATAATATATTATGTATTTAAAAAGATCTGATGTAGACACATTTTGGCCCTCGGAATAGATAGGGTAAAATTAAGGACGAATAACCCGGATCTCCTAACGCCAATGATAAGTCCCCGATGAAGGTTAATTATGTATCTTGATTATTTAAAAGCCCAAGATGTTATAATGAACCAGCATAAAGTAAAAAAGCGTCCGTTCTTCCTTTGCACACCGTACTGTCATTGTCAAGAACGATGTTTTTTGTGTACTTGTAATTAACCATTTTCTCCTATTGTCCTTTTTCATTATAAAATACTCTAGTCTCAAGTCACAATGATCTACAAAAAAAATCCTTATGTATGAATAAGAAAGTATATATATATGTATTATTGGAACTTTGTATACTCTAATATTGAATTAGTGTTATAATTCAGACGAGCCTGTCAAATTTCAATATTAATCTTTGTAATTTTACCCTGTTAAAAAATAGAAATACAAATAACAATAATGATGGACAAGTAGCACAAAGATCACAGATCATGACATTCTATTCTATGAATTTAATTGGAGGAAATTGAAAGTCGAAAAAACCTCATTGCTGTCAATCTAACAGGAGTGAATACATTATGCATGCGTAGGTTAAAAGTCATAATTTGTAAACAGTGAACAGAGAATTGTGTATGTTGTATGTAATAATAATATGTAATCAGTTGAATCATGTACAGATCTAACTTGTAACTGTTCAATCTGTCATTATGGTGTGTAGTGTGTATATTGACAACTGATAAAACGTTCTTTCACTCCCTATACGTTTCCTTTGTGTACCAAAATCCTTTGTCCATGATACAATAAATGCAAACAATATTATTATGCTATATGATAAGACTTTACTGTTACAAATAATGAGCAAGCTATCTACTCTCAAAGTAGCTGAATTCTTTTTTTAATTTCAGGTGAAATTTTTTTAGTTCACAGATTTTCATCTCAAATAACAAACAAAGTTTAAAGTGAAAATGTGCATCGTGATTTATTTCCAAAATCCCATGTCACAGGAATGAAAATGAACGAATAATATGTATAATTATTCGTAATAGATAAAAACTACTTCTAATTTACAAAAAATAAAAATAGTTTCAAACTAAAATTACCTTGAGAATCATGTTGACTAATAATTCGTTACAACTGGAACTTTTCGTACAAAAACTACGAACTCCGAAATTAATTAAATGAGATCACTTTTAAAGTATTATATGTTTAGCATTTTGACACTAGAAAAAGTTTGTTGTTTTTTGTCCAGAAAATAATCCAAATTCAGGTTAGTGGAACTAAAATCACTTTGGAGGTTGTAATTGAATTTCACAAAAATCCGAATAAAATCCAGTGTAAAATTTAGAACGATAAAAACAGCACTGATGTATGATGTTTAATATTCACATGTACACAGCAATACAATACAAAATAGCTTATTTGAGTGTGCTTCTGTGTCTGTGTGTGAATTAGAGAGAAGTAGACAAAGACAGGTAGTGTGATTTTGTATCGTTCACAAAAAAATTTGGCGTAAGGTAAAAGTGTGAGTGAGTGGCTGAAAGTGGAGGTTTAGGCTTTATATTGTTGGTGGGTGGTAGTTGCGTTGAGTTCACTGCCTGACACTTCTGAACGCTTTCTTCCCAATTCAACACGGATTCAGCTATATTTTTCATTGCCAATATTATATTATCAATATACAATAGCCGATTAGAATTTTCACATGAAAATCATACGTATTTTGCCACTGCTGTTTTGTCACTCATAAATTTTACCCTTAAATTAATCAACTGATGTACATAAAGAGATCATTTGTAGATGCTTGTATTATAAGCTCTAGGTAGTTAGCAGTTAGTTTCTGCTCCAAGTTGTATTTACTATGTACTTTGTTTCCCAGCAGCCCTTTGCTCATTCATTATCATGATTAAAACATGATCAGAGTCTAGTGTCAATGTAGTATGTATAGAATACCTACTGTAGAAGAAGCTTTTCTATGTGAAATGTGAACGTAGACAAGTCAATCGTCTGCTAGTAAAAATAGCTACGTTTTCCATTTATACTACAAATGCACGATAATACATATTATGCAAACTTTGATCTACCTTCAATTTTTTGATCCACCTTGTCTCTAGTCTTAATTTTGATTTCGAATTTTCTTTAAATAACACTAACAACAACAACTTTTACTTTTTGCTCACAAAGTTCACATTGCGGTTCTCTTGTCTGCTGCAATGGAATACATAATCAATGATCATTGTTGATTAATCCTATTTATCTAATGCGATGATAGGGCACAGATCATCTTCATTCATGTATTGAAAATTTTAACATGAGACTCGATGACTCGACTCATTTTTTGTGCTCACTGATTGTGAGATGTCAGTCAATGAATGAATGGATGACATGTCAACATTTCAGGGTAAAACTGAAACTGAAAGTTTTTTACAAGTTAATCAATCATTATGTATATTGTACAATGTACATGCATGGAATTTAACTCATTGAATCATCTTCAAAACTTTGCAGTGTAATCAAATGTTTGATGC
The DNA here is from genome assembly GCA_034698265.1 of Sminthurinus aureus. Classification (NCBI taxonomy): domain Eukaryota; kingdom Metazoa; phylum Arthropoda; class Collembola; order Symphypleona; family Katiannidae; genus Sminthurinus; species Sminthurinus aureus. The sequence goes on from JAQGBH010006843.1 coordinate 7,121, forward strand.
TTGAAATACATTACTAAATACAGAATGTAGTACAAAACGGTTGCATTCTACATTCTATTGAAATATAAAGAGGCATCGAGTGAATGAACTGTTCAATGTACAAATATGAAAAGTGCATTTACTCTCACCCTGAATAACAATAATTATTAAGTAATTTTTGCTTTGCTATTACTAACTATTAAGATATTGTCGTGTTTTATGCACTTTTGTGTAAAACATTATGTCATTTTCAATTGTTTCAACATTTAGGTAGAAGAAAATGAAAAGTTCGATAAACTTTACTGTTGTGCTCTGATGATGTAGTACAGATATTTATGCTGGTATATAGAAGAGAAGATTGGTTCAGGATTTTTAAAAATTATTTCAATTGATTTTGAAATTTTTAATTGTTTTTAAAATATGAAAATTGAGAGTTACCTTTTTCCGACCGAAATATCTCGTGTAAAATGTACAGGATATTTTGGTTTCGATATAACTACCTTTACCATTACGTTAAATCGATTGAAGTTTCCAAGAGTATTATGCTTGTGCATGATTTTTAAAACTATAGTTTCTCGATTTCACAAATGTTACACGAAACTTGATGAATCTATGTATTGGAATTGTTAAATGTATTATGAACGAGTACGGTTCGTCTGTGGTAAGTACATATGGCATATGAACAGCATTTAAAAAGTTGAATAGTTCAGAAATAAGAAATAACGCACAATGCGATTTCAATTTTATGATGAATCTATTGTAATGAACACAGTTTGTAAAAATATCTTTTAGCGACGAAATTAAAAATTAATCGGCACACCTTTCCTCACTTCCATAAAGCTTAAAGTATGAGTAATGAGTACATGTGCAGAAAAATGAACTGCAACTGTGTGCAAACAGAGAAATAGTAATGCTCTTCAAGCAGAAAATAACTGTATGCATGTGATACAAATACTATATTTTTTTTATTGAAGACGATGTACTCTAAACTCCAACTTCGTCTCTATTTTGTATGCAGTATTTACGATGCATGGAGCATAGACGATAAAAGATAAAAAAGGCATAATATATATACTAAATTTTATAACAAATTCAGAACAATTACTTTTCATGCTCAAGATTTCCATAAGATATCTGCAATTCCTGTTCCTTCATCATTTTTAACTTTTGCCAACCCCAAATAAAATCCATTATTAATGATGAATTGATGCATTGTAAATCATATCAAATTAGGTATTATATATTATCACATAAACTGATGATGATATTTTTGATACATACATGCTCATTGCTCATGTTCTACGCTGTCTATTTTAAATGTTCTCAAGTTATAAGGGTCTCGGTACTAATTTCTTCAGGAACCTATGACTTTTAACACATGCACGTGCAATTATAATTTTCATATTTTTTATATGAAATTTTAAACAGTTTTGATATCTTATGAAGTCCGGACGAGAAAATTGCATCATTGAATGAACACGATAATTTAATTTAATACAGAACAAATCAACATCAATATTTCAATTTTTGACTTTCTACAATGTAAACTGTTCACATTTACACTACACTCTTACTACCAAAGTGCGAAACAATGTATATCACAACCATAAGTGAATTGGTTATACTTAGTTTAAGTACTTACTGCACAATGCATTTTTTCCAATTTTTGATACTGATTAAAAGTTGTGACTGAAAGGAAGACTTTACGTTTGGTGCAATTTTATAATGCACTTTTTACCCAGAGTTCATTTTTCATTACATAAAAGTTGAAGGCTGAAATTAGTAAATACACGTATACACGTGTGCATTGTACATTGTAAATGTTACAAAAAAAACTGCTACACCAGGTTCTGTTCTTTCAATTGCTAATATTACTGCTCTTTTAAGAAAGTGGTTATTCAATAACAATAATAATCATTATCTACATACTACATACCATACACCACTTTCAAAACTTGTAAATTTATGATTCGTGACAATAAATTTTCTCACCAATCAATTGAATAGAAGAATTATTCTATATGATTGAATTTGTAGCTTAATCCAGACATTTTAGTGTAAAGATTAGGTAAAAGGTATAAGTATAGTTGATGTAGTTGGGATGAAACATGTGTATATTGTATATGTGCTATATTTAGGCATACTTAAAAGTTATGTCACATTCATATTATTATGTTGTCGTTGTTATCTAACTTGTAGATAATGAACACATGTATGAATTTTCTTTGAAATTTCGCATGCGAAAAGATTAAGTTCCATAATTTGATAAAAAGCTAACTCAAAATACTCCGATGCTTAAAGTTTTCAAATCTGAGAAGCATTCTATTATGCTTGTATCACTAATCATAAGGGGTACATTTTATGTCAAATTTTACTTGAATCTCTCTAAGCTTCTGAAATCTGAAATATAAATGTGTACATGTGTACATGTGTGTACAACTCTCAATGTATGCAAAATATGATACATAAGCTTCAGACACGCAATTTTCTTCACATTCCCATTCCGAACCAAGGTTTTTCCTGCTGAATCGTATACATAAAGGATAAATATATATAATACAGGTACAGTTGGTTTCAATATATGAAACATTATTGTTACGCCTATTTAAATTGAATTAATTTTTATTACAAATTTCATGCTACCATCAGTTTCCTTCAGCACTTGTAACACACATCCTCCATTGTTGTTAAATATGCCAAAGTGCTTCCACAATTCTAGTTTCCAGAAAAAAATTTGAGTACGTTCAAGCTGTGTACTTCAATGCAAATAAAAACCAAAATCTACATGATATATTTGCCTTTGTATTCTGCCTAGGATTTAGGAAAAAGGTAGAATTTTATTGAGTATTTTAAGAGTCGCATTTTTATTCTACTAAATGCAAAATTAATCCAGAAAGCATGTAAATGATTGCTTTAAAGAGTAAATAATTATTGCTTATAAGTCAATGAATCAAAATTTATGCATGGGGAAAAATCGGTGTATTAATAAAACTAGATATATTTTGAGTATTAGATAAAAGCTGTCTTTGTTTTTAGATATAGATTTGTCAGATTTTGGTTTAAAACCGCATCAATTATCAATACATTACGTATTACGTTATATTACACAATCACTTTTTTTCTCCAAACTTTCATGTTAAAAAAAAACGATTGATCACTCATTCCCATCTATGTACATATAAAAAGGTTCAATATGGTTAGATTCAATTATGTATTGGGTTTTTGATAGGATTATTAATGAAAGTGTCGCAAAAGCAAAAGTCGTAAAGGGATGTTACTGGTAATATGCAGGATTTGTAACGGTCCATATGCTAATTTAATGACTTACTCTATTCTATGCTATTATCCTAAATCTTGTTATGTGTATCCATAGTTAAATGTAATCTGTATGGTGCTACTGTAAGCTTGCATGTGCATTGCTGTATGCAGAATGTAGATACAAGATAGAAGCCAAGATAAAGTCATCATGATGATGCTTTAAAGAGAAAAGCCTTTTTGTTTTCATTTTCACGCAATGATACATAGAATATACTTGAAACCAAAAAACCAAAAACCTTATGACCAATTTGTAGTCAAAAGTTGTTATGCATTATGCATTAGATTGATGAAAACATAGTTAACTAGGAATTTAGATACGCGGGAAAAAAACTTTGTTCACGCTTCATTCTCTCCAAAGGATTTCATTTATTGTCTACGCACAACTGGTCAAGATTTTTTTCTCTCTCTCTTCAGTTTGCCTATGTACTGCACTGTTAACAGTGCACTCATAAAAGTGTAGACGAATATGTAAAGTATTATTGTGATTTACAGTACAGTGTTCAACAAACTTTTGCAAATTCTTGATTTTGTCTCTAGTTGTATTTTGCATTTACATTGTACATTGTACATGTTGTGAAAGTATAAAACGTTGTCAGTTCGTCATTTTTGCTTGGATGTTGGAAGTTTTACTCCAAATCTCTTTAAATTCAGTTATTTTAACAAATGTCTAAAACAAACTGTAGGTGTATTTTTGACTGTGCGGTAGTCACTTGTAAATAGAAGATTGAAGTCTTGATCCAAAATTACCACTCGTTTTATTATTTATTACATGACAATTTCTCTTTCCTGTTTCATGTTTTATGCATTTCCCATGTATTTGTGCCCAATGCCTAATGGATATAAATGATATAATGTATTAATACTACATTACAAAGGAACTAAACAAATCATGATTTTCAGTTTGTTAAATTTGTTCCTTTTGTTTTTATAAATTTTACATTGGAAATTTGAAGGAAAAAAATAGAGTTAAATTAATCTAGGCTGTCACAATGTGGAAAAAGTAAAAAATACGCAGGGCACAGAAGCCAGCACTAGATAAAGTGAGTTACATGTAAAATGTATACTCTGTAGTCGTGCGTAGACAACTAATCTTATGCTGATTCAATATTATCAATATTATATCAATAAAATTTGAATATACGCGATTGTTGGCTTTAGTTGGAGTTATTTTAAATGGAAAATATGGATATACGCTGCATTAAACATTATAAACTATGCTGATGACTAGTGACAAGGCGCAAAACGCATAATAATAATAATAAGTTCCGATTCATTACAGTTTTTATGAAAAAATATTGTTTTATTTATGTCTTTCCAGTTTTTTACGATGCGAAGCAGAGTATTGTAATCGTCGTGTCCGTCCGTCCGTCCGTCCGTCCGTCCGTCCGTCCGTGGACATCGGGGTAATGTGAGACAACAAGTTGGCGCCATC
>JAQGBH010006844.1:0-11844 GCA_034698265.1 Sminthurinus aureus
GTGAATGCATCAAAAGTCTAAAAGTATCAAAATAAGTTAGAGTAAAAGATACAGAATTCTATAGGTGCTTTCAAAAGCACAAAATAAGCAAAGAAATTCCAGAAGACTCGAAAAGCACCACGTTTTCAAGTTGACAATTTCTTGTATTTTTCAATGAGTCAACCTACGCAGTGAATCGGGAAACGATCATGTTTTTTTGATTTTCCACGCACTGCCAACAAAAATTGTCAACTTGAAAACGTGGTGCTTTTCGAGTCTTCTGGAATTTCGTTGCTTATTTTGTGCTTTTGATAGCACCTATAGAATTCTGTATCTTTTACTCTAACTTATTTGACCAATTGTTGCAGACTAGAAATGGATTTCATAGAATATTCATGAAAAATTCTGGATTTGTTTCCGCATCCATCCTTTGGCTGTAAGAGGAAGAGAAGTGGCTGAAAACCAAGGATTATTCTGGAGTAAAATGGGAAAAAGTGTAATGAGCGGATTTCCTGTCCTCACTTCTCCAGGTCTAAAAACAAAGCTAAACCCAGGAATGAAATGAGCAACAAGTTGTTTTTTTGTGTGCACATTCCACATTGTGCGTTTGGAATCCGTTCGTGACTCGTGATCCGAGTTGAAAGATGCAGGAGGTAGTTGCTGGAGATGGAGACGCAGATAGGGACTAATGACGAGTTAATGATAAGGAATCTGTTTTTTGTGCGGAGAACCAACTGTAAATTGTAATGATTGGTCATTAGTGCGCCGGCTCCCCATTTCCTCTCCACATTTTCCTAATGAGTTTTGACTGGATTGCGAAGGAGTGCGAGGAGTGTAAAAAGGAAAGGGAATGACGCGATGCTCCTTTTCGTCCAAGTATTGTAGTTTGAGTTGCAAGTGGTGTGAGGTGGGGGAATTTTACAAAACTTGTGCTTCTGCTTCTGCATCATCATGTCTTCTCGTCTTGCTCCAATTTCAAAACTCCAGCTTCTCGTCCTTTTCCTCCTTCCATTTTCATGGGCAGCTTCACAAAATGTACTTCAACTTCTCATTTACATCCAAACTTTTGTTCCGCACAATTAAATTCAACTTTGTTTACTTTTATTAGGACACTTTGAACTGGCAGCCACCGGAAAAAATCGCCAAATTATTCCCATATTTTTTATCGGGTGCGCGCTTCCACATTAAATTTTCCACTTCCACATTTAAAAATTATTTTCACATGAAATGTCCAAGTTAATAATTTGTACTCGTCTTGAATTTCAGGTCACGACAAAGAAGGAAATCCAGGTAGGTCAGTTTCTTATTTAAAATCATGAAAAAGTGTATGTTGGGTTGACCGGTTGTCATGGTGATTTATTCAGTGTGGGTGATTCCTTTCGGTGCATGGGATATTCCGTCGGTCGTCAACGAAGGCGGTGAAAGTCTGGAAAACTTCAGAAAATATGTCACCCAAATGCTCCAGCGGTTTCACAACCCACAAATGTATGGAAAAGATGCAGACAATTTCGTGGTGATCACAAATGTGGACGGATGTCCGATCACTCGGTTCTTCTCAATCGCAAGTACTCTCAAAAACATCTCATTTCTCAATTCAAACTCCACAATCAAATTGAAAACTGTTACAAAAATCTAATTGTTTCTATTTTTAGCTCTGACAGAATTGTCAAGAATGACCACGGATTTCGTGGAAATGGATCGACTTGGGAGAAAAGTCAAAGTGGGTTTTTTTGTGAACGTGACATACTTGTTCAGGGCGTTGCTGGACCTAACGAGACCACTTGTGGGTGACCTATTCAACTTTGCGGAATTATACGGTACGAACGCAGATTCCTGGCGGCCAATTTTGCTCAGATCTATCTCACGGGATCAGTTACCACCGGTTCTCGGCGGAAAGTACAGCCACGAGTTTATTCAGACCTTCGGATGAGCATCAATTATTTATTCATACACTCAGTCACAAATGCCATAACAAAATCATGCACACAATCCATTTTGTATGTGAGGAAAGCTTTTGGATCCATATTCATTCATTTTGTGTGTAACTAAGCGGATTGCAGCAACAAAATAAAGAGAAAAAAGTAGTTAATTTGATTTAATTGACAAGTCAATGATTTCCCTTATTTTTCACGGCATTTCCATTGCCTGTTTGCAAAGTTTTGTGCATTAATTGTCAGGGGGTTATTAAACCGAAATCGATATCTCATCAAGATAATCACCCGCTCAAATTACCATTCACCGAGTCAGTCCACTTGAATTAACCGATCGTAAAAATAAGAGCACATCACCCAACAAACCAATACAAACTTTTCATACTTTTGCCTTGGCTCATTCCATTTTCCCGTTGTCAGCCACACAACTTTTTCAACTGCAGTCTACAACAAACCCATTTTCTGGTCTTGTGCCTGAATTCAGCGTCATGTTTTAAAAGAAAAGCTTAAAAATCCTAAAAGGTTTTTTTATAATTTCTGGCAAATCCTACGCCTTGCCTTTTGATTGGGATTGTGGAAGTGGGATTTTGAGGTGCACAAAGTCCCTCCGTCGTCGTGCTTTCTTTTACGTGACCTACTCCTTGGTGCTGTTCGAGGGAATTTACGTCCCCTGCTACAGCTTGTACCACGTCACTCTGGAGCATCCCCACTTCATGACTCATCTCTCTCTCCGTCTCACTCATCGACGTCATCTACTGCGTCCGCACCTTCGTCACTCTCTCCCTTTTCACCGTCCTGCTCCTGCACAAAAATGACGTCTGCTTCATTTTCAACCAGACGATTCATTTCAACCTCCACGACAAATCACTGCACAAAGCACAAGCACACTGTTGTAACTATGGCAATAACGACACCAGCAAAACGCAACTACTTTTGTTAGCTATAAATTCAAACATTTTTTCCTTTCCTTTGCTGTTTCTCGCTTTCTATTTGACCAACAAGGGCGGACCCAGGAATGTCTTTGCGTATTTGGGAGCTACAACGCTTTCTATCAACTTGCTCAAGGGCAAAAACTGGATATTTTATGCTGGTGCACTTTGGGAATTTTATTTGGGGTTTCCGAGGGCAGCAGTCACCATTTTCTTTGTACATTTTGTCATCCTCCACGCGACCGGCCTCACACTTTGGCTCAGGTAATTTTTTGTGCTCAAACAGTTTCCGCTTTTTCAAGTGAGACAAAAAATACTTTTTGCGTATGTTCGGAAAACTTGTAAAAAGTGGGGATTTAATTTGCAGAAATCTGTTGAGTGAAAAGGGGAGGAGCTGTGCTGTGAGCGCGGTGTGCGATATCTACGGGAGGATGCAGCTGCTAAACAACAGCATGAACATGAGCTGGAGACAGTTTTTGTTTCCAAATATAAAACTGTTTCTGGCATTTGCAATGCAAATTATCCCGTTGTACTGTCTCATCAAATATCACAGCATTTTGAACCTTTTCTTGATACTCTTTTTCACCATTTGCATTTTCTGTTCCCTTCTTGGACAGTTCCTTGTTTTCCCGCTGGTGGCACGACCACACACGAGGTCAGTCCAACTCCTTAATACCTTAAGAATGAGAAATAAGCGGAAATAAACGGGATGGAACAGAAGAAAATTTTAAAAGCCAACCTGAAAAGTTTTAGACCGCTCGGATTCCACGTGAGTTGTATTACGCTTTAAACTTAGATTCTTTTTAAATATTCAAAGTTTAAATACAAAAGAAAAAGGTTATTTGTGAGTTAGTTGTAAAATATAAACAAACACAGAAACCGTAGCAACGGAAAACAATTAAACTCAGCAACCGAAATTTAAGCCAAGGGACACAAAACGTGACTGCAGCCGAAAGCCTCGTTGTTACCGAAATTTGTTTTTTGCTTAAAATACGTTGAAGCGTCCTTCAATTTTTCTTTAGTTACGAAATCCCATAGCAACAGAATTTTGTTATGAGTAACTAATGTTTGTGTTTGCTTCAACTCTCAAAAACGTTTTCCACCATTTCTCAGCCAAATATCAGCACTTTTCCACCGGATAAAAAATAATTAGTAAATTCCGACTACGAACAACAACTTTTACTTTGAAAGTACCCCAATCAATCTCATACTTTTCCCACAAAATCAGAAAGTAGTCATTTTTGTTCACAAAATCCCAAAAATTGAAAATTGTCGATGGTGGTTGATTTATAAAAGTTAAAAACTTTATTTTCGGCACAAAAATACTTTGACACAGGCCCCGCCAAACGTATAAATAAAATTTAAAAATTTCCCATTTTTGTGAGCTGGAGGCTGTTTTTTGGGCTTTGATAATTTTTTGAACATTGTTCCCGGACTTAAAAGTTTTTGATATTTTGAGAAAAAGTGTTTCTTTGAACGAGTGACAAAACAAACTTGGTCTCAAGAATGACACTTTTATACTTTGACTACAATGCTAAATAACGTTCCATCTTATGTTAATTTAAATTACTGAATTTGATTAACTTCTAATTATGGTCATGTGACCACTCAAAATAATTCTGTTGACGTCCTCAGTCTCAATTTACTAGAGATTTTTTATTTTTTTATTAGTGAGGCCACCCACAGTAAAAATTGTTAGCACATATTAAAAATGTTTGCTGATAATTTAGAATTAAATTAGTCTCACTTGACAACGTAACAAATAAAGTCAACTGCAGTTGCGGACTAAATTTCAGAAAAACTGCTTTGAAGCTGGGAGAAACGGTTCAAATCGTAACTAAAGGGATCTGTGATTTTTTCACATTACTTGTCAAACTAGTCCCTGTTTTTGCAAGTGGACCGGAAAACCGTCAAAAATGGACATGAATTTCAGTTTTTGTATTTTTTCTGATGAAACTCGCTCCAGAGAGAAGCCACATTAACTTTTACTGACTAAAAAATCTAGATGAGCAACCCTCAAGTACCCCTTTGCTTGGTGCAAAGTTTTGGAATTTTCGGAAAATTCCCACCGGCTCAGAAAAAATATTAAAAGGAGTTTAAATTTAATCCTCTTACTGGGCAAAAAGTTTTCCCTCCTGAGGAAACGTTCTTGTTTGGGCGATTTTGGGACTCAAAAAAATCATGAGGGTGTAAAATGGCCACAAAAGATCGATTCCACAGATAAACTGCAAAAAATATATCATGGGGTCTTAATAAAAAATAGAGACTGATTTTGACATTAGAGTGACTGCAGTCTATATCTACTTTTTAAAATCCTCATTTTCTGTGGTGGAAGTATCCAAAGAAAAAGTATGAATAAACTCAGAACCCTAGAAACATATGTGTCGACATTATGTGGTGTCATATTGGTGTTGAGCAGGCGATCCCATCGCGGGTACACAATCTCCGACTCGTTTCCTTGCATTTGATGGATTCAAACTTCACTCACGCTCCAGCCCACCGGAAGGAGAGTCATCAATATTCACATGAGGATGCAAAATGTAGAAAAATCCAGTTTGCCTTGACCACACGCGCAGACAGTTGCACTCTGCTCTCACCTCATCTCTACAAAACATGGAAAACAACTAATTTGTGCATGAAACCTGAATTGGAAACAAGAAAACCAGCTTCTGGTTTGTATCTGCTCTACGCTCCAATTTATTCGTCCTCCTTCAGTTGGATTTTTACATCATTCCAACATCCAACATTCCAACTCAAACACAGATTTATTTCCAACTTGTGCAATATTTCAAGTGCCAACTTAATAAACTAAATTGTGTATTTCTCCAAAAACGGCTCAAGTGCAAATTACAAAATATTCAGATTTAAATCATTTTAATTATGTCCTAAAAAAGGCACGTTGAAGCAGGATAACAAAATTGAAATTAAAATTTCTTAATGCTCAAAATGTGATGTGATTCCAGCATGAAAATTGAGAGCAAAAATAAACGAGATTTGTCCACCTGTCTCTCAGTTTTATGCCCAAGAAAACGGCAGAGCGGAATGATGAATTTTGTGAAAAATATTGATGAATTATGAATTGAGATGCCAAATTGATGTAAATAAAAAACAAGGACAAGTTTTAGCAGTTTAGTTTGAGTGCAGGAAAAATCCTTGCAAATGTTTATTTGGAGTTTGGAACATAACCGAAAAGGGCGAGCTGGACGAGGAAAATATTCAACATTGTGTTTTGTGATTTGTAAGTCTACACAAATTCGTGACAAAGGTTTTCCACTGGGAATTCAAGTCAGCAATTTCATGGTAAAGTCGAGTGTCGAGTGAGATTGAAATTCTGGTTGAGGCCTGGACTTTTTTATACTGTGCGCTGATAACGATGAGTCATTTTGGAATTTTCCCATTCAAAACTGTGGAATTGGGGAGTCCAATTAAAATGATTCTCAACTTTAGCGACCGTAGACTGCGACGGGTTTGAAATTTTTGCTGCTGCCGCCGTACCTAAAAACAACAAATCAACATTTCTTACTCATTCATCTGCTTCTGTGAAAATTATATTTTTTGTTTTGCTTTGTATTCCTTTTTTACCATGGAGGGATTGCTGAGGGTCCCAAAAGTCGTCGGAGCTGTTAAATGGAAAAAGGATTGATTAGTTTTGTTGTTCCCTGTCAATTTAAATTATGTCAACTTGTTCATCCTAAATATTTACGAGTGTGAAAAAACTTACATGTGGAAGCCAAGTTTGTTTATTTGTCCCAAAGACTGCAAAAAATAAAGAAGCAAAATGGTTAAAATAATGGGTAAGTTAGTGGTTTATTCTCAAAACAATTAATTTTCTATGCTGTGCATTCTCTAGTTTTTTATCCGTATTCACGCACCTTCTACTTTTTGGAATGCAGGCCCAAGAGCTGAAAAACCAAAACAAAAAGAGTTTCAAATAATTCCCAGACAAAGGAAAAAAGGATCACAAAAATATTGGCCGAAATGGATTAAATTTTACCTGGTTTGACGAGTCGAATTGTACTCTCAGCCAGAAAATTGGCTTTTTATTGAGGAAAAATAGAAAATTGACAAAGTTAATTCAAGTTGATTGTTTTCACGAGGAAATTATTGTATGAAAAATGCAGAATGATATTTAGTATTTACCGTTGATGAAAAGAGTTGGTCCGAGATAATCCGTGATCAACTCCTTATTTTTCATGACCAAATTGAGGCCAAAGGACATGACGGGCAAAGAGCTAACTTGTTGGATGTTGAGTTCATCAAAGTCCAATATGAAAACGGCCTAAATAATTTAAAAAAAAAGATAAGTTGACCAAAATGCCATAAAAATGGTGTTAAAATGGATTAGAGAATTCAAGTTGAGACTGACCTCGGCGACAGGTCGCGCTTCTGTACTGGCTGCTTTTATGCTAAAAGTCGGAAACATTTCATTTTATTGTCTGGATTCTGGCTAATTTGGATTTGAATAATTTGTGCGGAAATGTGAATAAATACCTTTTGATGATTCTGTAGGCGATTTGTTCCGTATATTTTTCAAAGGCTTTGAGCATCGGTCCTCCTTCCTCGACCAGCGGACGCAAATTCATTCGACCGAACTCCATCACCTTTTTACATGGACAAAACAGATTAGATTTTTAATCTGTCTCAACTGATTTTGACTCTTAGGTAATTTTAAAACAGCTGAAACTTACCCAAATTGGTCTTCCCTCTTCTTCGTCATGCCCCGAAAAGTAGTACTACGGAAAAAAACAGGTTAAAAACATGTCTAAAGTCTCTAGTGGTTTGTGTGAAGTTGTAGTAAATAAATACGGAAAATATTGGACAACAAATTACCGGATAGTTCTTTTGAATGTAACGCGGAGCCTCCCACAATTCGTAGTCATTTGAATTCAGATCCGACGCGTGAATTTTCTGCAATCAAAAACACATTTTTATAGAGTACATTTTTACAACTATTTTGGTGTGAAAGTGCTAAACTCAGAGTTGTTACATTTTCCTTGCCCTTTTCCTCGGCCACCGGCACAATGTTCAGCTCCAGAACCTTTGAAGTGGCGTTTATTCCAGGTGCGGCCTGGATTCCGCTCCCTCCCAACAATAACACACAGAGAACGGTCACGAGAATAAAGTTCTGCATTTCGTCCGATTCTAGATTCTGGATGTAAGACTCGAGATTCTAGACTGAGAGACGGAGCAGAGCAGAGTAGATGATGTGGAAACTGATGGCTGGTTTTCAGTTGAATGAAACAACATGAACACAAAATCCTGCTTTGGGCATCAAAAAACAAGTAAAATTAGTCTCCTCACGTTTTCCCACATGAATTATGAAACACACAAGACACACGTTTTTAGCCACTGGATTTTTTTATCCCCTCGGCAAAAAACGTGTGTGTATTCTTCGTTTGGTGCATGGGAAAAACCTGTGCTCCTTCGCTCTCTGCGATCCTTTGGTCAGAACGCAGTTCATCCACATCAACACACAAGGCACATACGGACTATAATTGATTTTTACTCAGGCAGGAACGTGGATGAAATAAAAGTGTGATGGTGCAACAGTGGAAAAACTTGTAGGAAAAAAAGGCAAGAAACAGGTTTTTGGACTGCAATAAATATTGATGAAGCAGGAAAAAAAGAACAAAACTCCGACGGAGATGCAAAGTGCAGAGATCAATCACAGAAATACACACGTACAAATCCACTCCTTTTGCATCTAATATTTATGAAATATTTATGAATCTGCAGATAAAACAAGTATTTTCAATTTGCATTTATTTATTTACTTATTTTGCGCTCCTCATTTCTCATTTCTCATTTCTAATTCACCACAAAACACAAAATCGGATGAATTGCGTCCTAAATTATGGTAATCATTTTTTGTAATTTTTCGTCAGCTCACGTCGCTTTCGCTCTCTCATTCCCATTTCTCATCACGTCTCGTCACTTTCAATCAATTCAAGTCTTTACATGAAAAGTATGAAAATTTCTGGTACTGAAAGTTCAAAGTCCCAGAAAAGCAACAAAATCATACACAACGTCCACACCTCAAAATCTCATCAAAGTTTAAATTGCTCTGTAATTTTTCATAATGAATCCATGTTTTTTATGCGTCCATCTCGATCCGAGTTGGAAAAATGAGAATAGGAAATGAAATGAAATTGATCCCCGTCATTTTAATGAATTTATAATTCCCCAAGATTGATTGAAAATTGTTGGATGAGAATGTACTTGTTTTATGCATCAGCTACGTGGATTATGTAAGAGATAAACAGGATTTTCCCTGTGCATTCTACATTGTGCATGGACATTTCTTATCCATTTCAGGTAAACTCCAAAGGGAACGAACAGAAAAATCCAGGGCAAAAGTTCAAAAGCATACAAAAGGAAATGTGAAGAACGGAGACTCACCTTGACCTTGACCTCGACCCTCAACTCCACTGCACTCACCTACATTTCAGATGAAAAGATGCAAAGAGGTAAACAAGCAGAATGCCCCAAAAATGTAGATGCATTCGAGTCATAAACAATGAAAAGGGAATTTTCCAGCAGCAAACAATTTTACTTTGTCCCACTTTTTCTCCAGAGTTGAACTGTGAATATTAACCGTTTCCCTACCTGCTTTTTACTCTCCCGTTTTGGGGTGAACTCACTTCGCATTTTCCTCTCCCAACTTATTCAGCAGATGCTAAACAAATTCATGGACCAAATTATCAAAAGTTGACGTTCAGAATTATATTTAAATTACATAAAATCTGTGATTGAAATAATCCATTATAAATTACAAATTACAAGTGAGTCAAAAATTGTGAGTTTTGAATGGCCAAAAGTTGTGACAAATAAGACAAAAATGGATTACAAAGGAGGGCGACAATTTTCCTCCGCAGCTTTCCTCATAACACGTAAATTTATTCCTTAAATATTTTGCCACATAAATATTGTTCTCTCATATTTCCAGTTGGGAGACTGGACAACTCTTAAAATGTTTTGGAATTTTTAGGAATTGCTCTCGTGCTGTTTGCTGTGCTTGTGGATTTGGCGGGAGGAACTGAATCCGTTCTTCCGTCTCTCGGCAGACCTGCCTTACTTGGTAAATTTATAAAACCATTAAATTTTATAAATATTTCATGTCCGTTCTCAAGTGTTCACTTGTTTGAATTTGAATTTAATTCGGCAGGGGAACTTTACGATGCGAGAAACCAGTCCTTCCTCGGCGTGACAGTGTTCAACGACAACATTCCGCGGGAACTGATCACTCTGATGGACATTCCGCAGTCGGACATCAAGTACTGGATTATGGACAGCAAAACGTCCAAGCTGAATCATTTGAACGTGAATGCGGAAATCAAAATGGATATTTTGAGTGGGCAAGTCAAAGTTGAGGGATCCGCCACGTACTTCAGTGAGGAGAAAAAGAGCGGAAATGAAGTCGAGGGATTTCTACACTACAAAATCAGAACAAAACGAGAGATTTTGAACATTCTGTACAGCTCCATGAAACCGTTTCTGAAACTGACCACCCTCAGCGAGATCAGCGCCACCCACTGCGTCATCGGTAACCAACCACGACAATTATATTCCTTATTTCTTCTCCATGTTTAATTTTTCAAGCGTAATTGGATTAAACAAATAAATAACTGGTGAAAATGTCTTGAACTTTGAAGGTGTGGAGTACGGGAGCGATTTGATCATCAAGTTTAGCGAAAGGGCGCAGGACAAAGAAGAAGCGATGAACATCAAAGGGAAATTAGAATTTGCATTTGCGAATCCCAAGTTTTCCATCTCCGCTGCTGCGTCGGCAGACATTGAAGAGAAGTCCACCGACTACCTGCGCAACTTTACGATGAATGTGTACGGAGACGTGGACATGGGCGATGTGATGCTTCAGAGTGCAGAGCAGGTCCAGGAATTCATCACCAAAGTTCCAGAGAAGATGAAACAGTCCAACTCCGGAAAAGGAGTTCCAATGGTAAAAGTCCAATACTCCAGAAATCCCGCCAACTCACTAACATAACAACTTATCTTGTCATGTCTCACATAAACTAAATTAAACTTTGGTATTTTGCACAGGTGTACACTCTCTTCCCGATCCCCGCGCTCCTCAAACTGTGGCAGAACCAAGTGAAACAGGAACAAATCATCAATGAGCTGGACGAAGCTGTGCTCAACGACTTTGTCAAAATGTTTGAAAAAATCTCCCGGGTCCAGCAAGACCTCAACGACCTTGAGGATTTGATGAAACGCTATCGAAACTGCACCAAAGGAGAAGATCTCGCCCAGATTGAAAAACTCAACAGTGACTTTGGAGACGCGTCACTCAAATTCAAGGTCCAAGTTCGAAAAGCCATGTACACCGCTCGAGTCACAAGCCCGGAGCAAGAGAATGAGACTGAAACGCCATCTACAGCTGCTCCAGAGGAAACGCCAGCTCCGGAAGAGAATAAAAATGAAACTGAAAACCCAGCAGAAGAAAAAGAAGCGCCATCTACAGAGTCAACGCCTGAAGAAGACACTGAAACGACCCCGGCGGACGAAGAATCGACAGAAACGCCCGCAGAAACTGAGGAGGAAAAGGAAACTCGAAAAGCTCGAAGTAGTGCGGACGGAGACAGTCTTCTCGCTCTCAAATCCGTTCTGGACGAGTACATCGCGGGGCCCTTTTCCGCTGCAAACGTGTCCGCTCGCTTAGAAACGGAATTCCACACCGTTAAAAATATAGGGACTCTGTTGCTCTTAGTAGTGGGAAACTTTACTCTTTAAAAGGCTACCCATTGAACTTGCTCAAAGGAGTAAAATTTCCACTACTGGAAGAGTAATTTCTGCTTCCTCTTAGAAGAGTAATGTAAGGTAAAGGGGCGGTCCATAATTTTACACTTGTAAGAGCAATGTCTTACACTACACAAGAGTAAAAGTTCACCACAGTAGTGGAATAAAGTCACCATTATTATTATACACGATTAATTCCTGTAAATTAAAGCATTCATAATTTCATCCACTTTTTTGAGAACCATCTTGGT
>JAQGBH010006845.1:0-11842 GCA_034698265.1 Sminthurinus aureus
AACTAGACTATTCAGTTTTCTACTGACATGCTTTTTCTTTACTTTTAGTTTTCTTGTCTCGACACTAAATTTTTTCACCCTGAACCATGGTTCAGTTATTTTTATCAAGGTCAAATCAATTTCCGTTGAGAGAAGAAATTGGCATTTTGAGATTTGAGATTTTGTCCTTTTTTCCCGCCTTTTACAAAACTGATTGAAAGAATCAAGATTCAAGATGTTCAGTCATTAGTTTTTTTGTGAAAAAACTGTCAATTTTACATGTGTAGATTCTAGATTCTAGATTCGAGGTTCCAGACGTTTTTATTCCATCAATTTTTCTATTAAGATCCGATGGGTGAAATGTGAAATCACATTTGTTTTCTGTCACTCGAAAGTGGAAAGTGAATATTGAATATTGAATATTGAATAAACAAAGACAATTGTTTTTTTCCGATTGCTTTTTCCCCTTACATTATTTGCTACACTGCAGAGAAAATATGAATATTATATTATGGATCATGCAGAAATGTGGATGTGCGATTGAAAATTGAATGTATGTAAATGGAAATCACAGAGCAAACTACAACATAAAATTCGATACAATACAATACAAAAAATACACAAAATGATTGGTAAAATGCAATACAAGGCAAATACAAATACAAATCCATCTGTCATTTTTTTTGTTCTTGAAGCCACTTGCTTCCAACTTGAAGTCGGAGTCGAGTCGAGTCGAGTCGGAGTCGGAGTGAGAGTTGAGCGATTACGTGAATATTTGGATTTATATTTGGATCTGGTGCTGGAATACGGAATACAGAATATGAAATAAGGAATAGGAGTAAATATGATATAAATATGCGGAAAATGACATAATATTTCTGTGTTTGAATGGATTCCTTTTGGATTGAAGGGAGCGAGTGTGAGAAAGAAAGAGCGAGAAGGAGTGAGTGAGATAAAACTAAAGTCAGTTGGAGAAACAAATCCATCACTAGAATGAAATTCTAAAGAAGAAAGAACCATTTTCAAGAACTCCCAATTTTTTCCCTTTCATCTTGCATACGCAAATGGATTTCTCCATTCTCTATACTTCACACATACAGACAAAACATGGAGGCTCTACTGTATTTTCTATTTCCTATTTTGTATTCTCGAATCACAAAATTCGTGTGTTAGTTGCACAGCTTCAAGTCTCAAGTCTCACATCCTGACTTTTCTTGGAAGCGTCTTTTGTCACTCGGTTTTCTCTTTTCTCCAACGCTCAACCAGCTTCAATTCTCAGCTTCAAATCGTATCATTCTGATGCAAGTGCAACTGTACACAATACACAAATACATACCTACAGATGCGTCTGACTTTCTCAACTCGCACCAAATTTCTAAATGTGAGAATTGAGAATGAAACTCGTGAGCTATTCCGAGTTTTCCGAGGTATTTGTTGATTTTTTCATTGTACATTATACACTCTAGAATCTAGAATCTAGAATTTGCCCTGGCTTATAATATTTGGGTAGACATAGAAATTTATGTAGATTCGCGTGAGGAATCTTGCTTTTTTTCTTGTTTTCCTATTTCCTCTACATTCTACATTCTACATACAACGAGTTACAAGTATGGAGCATGGAGCATCGAGTATAGAATATTGATTCGTCTCCCGTGTTTATTTATGTCGAGAAGTAGAATGTCGAGTGTCGAGTAGATACTTTATGTATGCTCCTCTCCTTTTGTATCTGTTTCTTCCTGTCTCATGTGTAGATTGTAGAGTGTAGAGTGTAGAGTGTACATGAAGGAAGGAGAGAAGAGACGCGGAGAGAGCGGAAGAAGAGAGAGGCAGAGGAATAGAGGGAAATAGATAGAGCAGCAGGGGTTTTATTAATTTCCCGGAAATTTCCTCTCATTCTCAGCTCCTTTCACCTTTCAACCAGCTTCAGCTACTATAGTAGCTCAAGTCTGAGAAACTCGGCATTCTACATTCTACATCCTACATTGTGCGTTACTTGTATAGAATACAAAATAACACACCTCAACTCCCAATTGCTATCTCCACACTCCACACGTACACATCCCCAGTCTAGAAACTAGAATCTACAAATTCTCCTTGATACCTTTACCTAAAATCCTATTATCTATTATCTACTTTTCTTTTCTTTTCCACATATTCCAACTCTGATTCGGATTCAATAATACAACTAGAACGGGTTATTCTAAACTGTCACCAGACACCAGTCCTTAGTCCTTAGTCCTTGGTCGTTACTCGTTATGCCCTATTAGCTCTTACTCGGAACGGGAAGAAGAAAAAGGAGATTAGAATTCAGAATAGTCAACATTTCCTGTAAAAAGTAAATACAAACAAGAAAAAAATTATTATTCATTAAAATATTATTACGGTCCATCCTGGATCCTGGACATGACAAATCAAAAATAAAAAAGTACTCATCTTCTTTTTTGTATGTGTGTGGGCAAACTGACGAATAAAAAATAATGTGCTGTAATTAGTTTAGATTTTAGATTCTAGATGCTAGAAAAGCCACTGGATGAGTTCATTGTACTTTGTACGCTGTACGCTGTACGCATTTGATACTTGATACTTGATACTTAAAAATCACTATTTAAAAAAAATCACTATTTAACCCTTTCACTAGAACCAGAACCAGAACCAGAACTGAACTCTCTTTCACCTTCACTCTGCTAGATCAACTCGACACTCTACGTCATTCCTTCCTTCATCTATTCATTCAGCGCTCAACAAGAAAAAGATGAAGATGAAAAAAGCGTGTTGTAGTTTCTACTTTCTATACGCAAGTGTGCTGTTGTGAATAAAGAATAGAAATAGAAAAATCCTCCTACATGTATTTTTTTCCTTATACCGTTCTCAAAATATAATCTCTGAGCTTCTCCCTATCTTCTGTAAAATATCCGTGATGAATTGTAGCAAGTTGGCTGCTATGTGTATAATATTATATTGTATTACATTGTACATTGTACACATACGCACAAACTTGTGTGCTTTATGTGTATTTTTTTGTATGTATATTTCAATTCCAGGGAAAAAAGGCTCGAAGCAGCTCTACTTAATTAGAAATCCTTTACTGTAAGACTCGTCTTAAGACTTTTTTCCTCTCTTCTTTGCCCTTATTACTTGATTTTAACTGGAGAATCTGTCTACAATCTAGAGTCTAGAGTCTGGAGTCTAGAATCTCAAATGTGGAGTCTAGAGTCTGGAGTAACGTAAAATGAGAAAAGAGCCCAATCCGATTTTAATATGTCACTCCATCCGCTCGTTTAATGCACACGTCATTGGATGAACTTTCTCCAGATTTCAAATTGTACGACTGGCGCTGGCGCTGGAGCAGTTTTTCATGTAAAATACGAATGTACATTCAAGATTCTATATTGTAGATTGTAGATGCTGCAGTAATTCATTGGATGAGCGGGAGAATTACGAATATTTGAAAACTAGTACTTTGTCTTTTGTCTTTGTACTTTGAAATTTGTCTCCCTCAAAAAATAAGTGGGTGTGATTTTTTTTTGTAAAAAGACTCAATTTTAACAGGCATTTTTAAAAGGCTCATCTATCACTGCTCAATGCTCAAATTTCAGATTTCAGTTTTCAAGCATTTTCCATTTTTTCATGGAAATGGAACAACTGAGTTCATTTGTATTTTGTATCATTTGCGATGCTACAAAATATGGCGGTGATTTAAATTTAAACTTGAATAGTAGATTGTAGATTGTAGACTGTAGATGCACTTTGCAGTTGACAAGACAACTATTCATTCAACTCGTTCTGGTTGACTTGAGACTTGAAACTTGAGTAGTGAATATTTTCGTCAAAATTTTTCCACCCGTACTTTCACTTTCAAAACAAAAGGAAACAAAGGATCCTCTTTCGTTACGAGTTTCAAAATTCAAAAAACATGTACCAATTTCTGGAGACTCGAGACTCTAAACTCTAAACTCGAGACAGTGACAAAAAACGTGAAGCATGACGTTCTATTTTCTATTTTTGGAGACGGATATTTTGAATTGTGTTTTACATTATTAAACAGTCCTTTTATCTACTTTCTCCTCATCTCATCTGATCAAGTAGAGTCGAGTAGAGTCGAGTCGAGAAAAAGTCAAACAAGCGTCAGACGACCGCGTTGCATTGCCAATTCCCAGTGTTTCGGCTATCAAATGAAGGTCTATTTTGTACTTTGAACTTTGTGCATGAAAAGAAGAAGATTAAGTTGCCATTTTTATGAAGCGCTTTGATTCATATAAATGTACAGAGTACACATACGTACATGTGTACTAAACTCAATACTCGTGCTTTGCAACGCCGTATAAAATGTATGATACATGTAGATTGCACATTGTACACTGTGCAGTTGCTCTACTTGAGGAAGCTGAAAGGACCGAGAGAAATGGCTGAAAGGTACAATTTCGCGAGTTCATGAGGAAAATATAATCTCTCTCATCTTTTTAATTTGTAGCATATTCAAAAGTTAAATATTTGCACAAACCAAAAATCAAAAGAAATACAACTTGGAAATTAGGTTCAAGAACCGAGAGGACCGGGTTTCTTCCGGCTTCTTCTTCTGCCCTTTCTCCTCGTTTTTAATTTTTTTACGCAAAAGTCTCTAGACTCTAGATTCTAGATTTTGGAATTTTGTAAAGCAAAGACTTTGAATTTCCGTGCTCTTGAAAACTTCTAGATTCGAGATTCGAGACCCAAGGGTGTGCAGTGGGCAATGTACAATGTGGAATTTATCTTTTATCTACAACATTTTGAATTAAGGTCATAATGAAAAACAAAAGTAAAAGGAGAAGAAGAAAACATGAAAAAGTTACGCTGCGCAACTTGCTGTTGGCTAAAATTGTTTGCATGGCTAACAATTTAAAATTCCAAAATCGGAATTGGAATGTAAAATGTAGAAAGTGGAGCACATGGCATCAGAATGTTCAAAGTTTAAGTTTCTTTTAGAGTTGAGAGTAATTGTAGAGTAAATTACGGAGAAAGACATTAGAGTTAAGGCCATCTCCAATCTCCAAGTGTGCGTATTATAGGACATTGAAAACAGAATAGAGCAGAATAGAACAGAATAGAGAAGCGGAGACCACCCGGATGTACTTGGAACTTGTAGCGCTGGCTCTAATATTTTTTGGTCTAGTGCGACCATTTAAAAAATAATTGAAAATTGAATGGCTTATTGATTCTTTTTATTATTCTGTAAGTTGGCCCAAAGTTCTGAGCGTAGAGTATAGAGTGTAGAGTGTAGAGTTGCGAATGGTGAAATAAACTAGACTAAAATAAAAAGAGAAAGTTCAGAGTTTGGAATTTGGAGTTTGGAGATTCCCAAGTGATAAATAGGACGCAGTAAATAAAGCTTGCGTGTGTAATGAATAAACATGGCAATGGCGTCCTCATTATCTTTACACACCGTCCAAAGTCCACAGTCCAGAGTATATATTATAGACTCGAGACTCGAGATAAAGTAGGGATGAAGTAATAGTAGTAGTGTGGATGGGAGTGAAATGAGGAGAAAGGCGATAAGAAGGATGGTGATGGTGAGAATGAGAAATAATGCCGTATTTACGTATTAACTAGCACAGAGTCACAATAAATGAGCAGAGAGCAGTGTAGAGTGTACAAAGTGCAGTATTTTTGCCAGCCTATTAAGGAAACATGTCCACCATCTCGCTAATTTACAAGTCAACCCACTAAATTACTAATATCAATGACATTCAACGACAACGACAACGACAACGACATTTGCCCCGTCAGCCTGTTGAAAAACAGCAATTCATTTTCTCCTCCGTCCTCTACGCACATGCAGATTGTCGTTTTTAGTCCAAATTATCTATATATTTCTTTCACAGCTGGGGTAATAAAAGCATGGCGCCAAAACTGTACACAGTACAAAGTATAAACAATAAAAGTGTGCAGTGTGCAGATGGAAGGAAAGTGGGATAAGGAATAACGGATAGCGGAGGAAAACGGTGGTATTTCTGCACATCAGTGCAATCTTGTGTCCAATATTTATTACTCCCTTCATAAATGTACACAATACACAATACACAATCTACAGATATAAATATAATTCTACAGTTTTTATATAAAGTTAAAAGTCCGCTGTGACCTTTGATATTTTGATATTTTGATACAGTCACAAAATGTACAGTGTACAGTGTACAAGCTACAGACTAGAGATTACAGATAGAAAGAAGAAATGCGCATAAATTTTGGGTTCATTTCTATGATATTTTGCTTCGTGTAGGCAAAGGATTTAGGATATTTTAAACTCAAAATGTGTTGACTTGCAGTAATTGAACAGGGGATGGAGCGGATTGTGAATTGTGAATGTGGAATCAGGGAAAAGTGCGCTTAAGTGTCACACTGCCCTGTTTTATGTTTTATGTTTTATATTTTACCACCTCAGTTCTCACTCCTCATAATTTCTCAGTTATCGGAATTAAATGTACTGGAATACTGGAAAGGAGCGGAATCCTATAAATTATTCCCTAGTAATTGAAAGTGATAAGAGGAATCATCATTATTTTTGACATTTGTGCTCTCATGAGTCGTGAGTCGTGAGTCATGAGCAATGAAAATCTGTGTCTATTTTCTACACAGTTTTAGCTCCTAGTTTTCTAGTTATTCAATTGTGTCTGTGAATTTTGATTACCTACAAAAAATGACCAGTCACCAGAATTCGAATTTTTCAAATTAATATTATGATCAATGATCATCTTGTCATCTTGTCATTTTTTAAATAACATTTTTTACACTGTACAATGTATAATGTACAATTTACAAAGAAGACGAAAGATCCTTTTTGCACAACTGCCTCTGAGTATCTTAAATGTAAAAGGTAGAGGAACCAATACCAATAGAAACAGAAACAGAGACAGAAACACAAAAATAACAGACCAAAGAAGAAAAATGGCAAAATAAACTTAACTGAATGATATTCCTTTCATGTGTTTCTCCGAGTCTCGAGCACATGCAGTGATCAAAAAAAAGAAGAGGAAGCAGGTAATATTGGAGTGTAAAAAGTTTTAAAATTCGCAAACTGCCAGCAGGGAGATAAATACATGAGCGCAGGTTTATATGTGAAACCACAGGAAAGGAAACAAGTTGATATGTCAAGGAAAAATCGGCAAAACGTAAAAAAGTAGAAAAAAGTGGATGAAAAGATGGGAAAAGCATAATATTTTGAAAGAGTGTGAAAAAGTGACGGGGGAAAAGATGGGAAAAGAGGTTACAAAAGTAATAGAAAATGTTAGCTGCTCAATCGTGAATTGTGGATTCTGGATTCTGAAACAGCACAGCTGCGTATAAATATGATAAAAAATGTGAATATTATGAGGATGATGGTGATGCTGAAGCGGCCTTGGCTATTTTCTATTTTAGCTCTGTTTACAATCGTAGAAAACCCTGTCTGCCGCTTCCAGAATCCTGAATCCAGAATCTAGAATCTAGAATCTAGAATCCAGAATCTAGAATCTAGGATTGGATTCTATTGGATTCTGCAGGATTTTACACGGTTTACACGGTGCCTTGAGTCTTGAGTCTTGAGTCTTGATGCACTTGGCACTTCACCATTGTGCGAGTCTTCTGTATGCTCAATGCTTAGTGACGGAGGTGCAGGGAAAATAGATAGCGAGAGGGAGAAAGACGGGATAAAATGGGACGTAAAAGGGAACGGTTGGTTATTTTAAGAAATGTGACAATTTCTTACTCTTTACACAATTGTTTTCCTTTCATTTTGTCAGCTTTCTGAACAAACATAAAGGCAAGAAGAAGAGAGAGAATGATTGAGAAATGAACACGTACAACGTACAATGTACAGTGTACAGTGTACAACACACCATGAAAAAGAAAGATACACGTTACACGTCCTTGTACAGTGTACAGTGTAGTGTACAGCGTGTGTGGTCCGTGCACAGAGATTCGTATACATAATAAAAGTGGAGGAAAACAGAAAGAGAGTGAATGGGAAACTGGGAGAGAAAAGTGGGGAATTTTCAACGTAAACTCGTCCGCTGTGTGTAGAGTGTAGAGTGTAAAGTGTAGAGTGTAGTGAGTATCGTCCTGCTCCGACTCCGACTCGGAAGCTGCATGCAGTTGTAAGTTGTAAGTTTTGAGTTGTAGACCGTTCCAAGTGGATGTCTTGATGGATATTTTCCGCAAATTTTATTTCGTGTTATTCTTTTCCTCATCTCCTGCCATATCCATCAACTTTCACTCTCTGTCTTTGTACCCGTGTGTGTGTCCGTCTTTGCTTTCTTTCACTTTCACTTTCTTCCTCCATTTCTTGCACACACATGTTCACCGTTTTTTACTCAACACTTTCTACATTGTACAGTGTACTGTTGTACAGTTTCAAGATGAAATAAGAGCAAGTTAAAAAAATTTCATCATACTACACACTACTGTCCTGTACGGTAGTAGCTAGAATCCAGAAAGCTTTCTCTTTCTTTTATTTTTATAAAAAATTGTGTACCTTCTACCTTGTACGTTGTACGTTGTGCGTTGTACTTTGTACTGCAAATATGAAATGGCAGAACTGAAAAACCCTGGAAAAACACAACATGACATGACATGAAACTTTAAATTTAAAATGTTTCAAACTCCGTAGATACTAGACACCATAGTTTAAACTTTTAAAGTAATAAAAAATACTTGGAATTCAGAGTACTTGAAAATTTTAAATATTACGACTCCTGCATCATGACTCATGACTCATGAGTTATGGATTTTATTTTACACACCTGGAATCTGAAATGGATGTTATTCAAAAATTTCAAAGTGTTAATATTTTTTGTAGTGGTCGATTTATATTTTTTAAGTTTCCATTATTCCTCTGTATTTTCCTGCTCCTGCTCATTTCCTGTTTTCTAAAATTTAAATTTAAAGGAAATTTGACGAGGGAAAGAATTCTGTTCAAAATTTGGAAATTAATCAAACTGGGGAATTTTTCTCTTGATTTAAAAGGCCAGCAACTAAATATTACATATTTTCAATCTCATTATATACACTACTGTGTTTTTTTCTGCAAAACTCGGTATGCATTTCGAATTTTATAGACGTACAGAGAATGTAGAATGTAGGTTGTAGATATTTATATCATGCACTTTACATTGTACATTGTACATGTCTTCAATTTACAAAGTAGAAAGAGAAGATGGTTTGGCTTGGTTTGGTTTGTGAAGAGAATAAAAAAGACAGTAAAAAATGAGTTGAGATCACCATTGCCAAACCTAATGCCCGCCAACCAACAAACAAACAAACAACCACCCAGAAGCAGACAGACGTATGTACAAACAACTAGAAAACTAGAAAACTAGCGAACTAGCGAAGATGGACGGAGAAAGGACAATGACAGAGATGGAGATACATTAAAAAGACAAGGAGACAAAAGAGAGGGGAAGAGTGGAGGAGCAATATTGTATTAGTAAAAAAGGACTTGTTTCTTTCTCCTCTGCTCTGTTCTCTGTTCTCTGGTCTGTGTAACTTGTAAGTTGGAGGAATTCATAAATCTTAAAATAAGAGAAACTAACATCTCTGATTAAATATTTCATTACGACGGTTTCACAGCACCATTTCAACTTCAACTTGAGCTTCAACTTGAACTGGAAAGCTACGAGCTACCACGTGCACTGTACTGCACTGTACTGCAGTCTGTACACTATTTATAACTGTACAAAGTACAAAGGACAAAGTACGAGTAACCAGTAACGAGTACAGAAAACAGTCCACTTCACAGTCTACCCGTTCGCCCTTTATCCATTTTCCATTCCCATTACATGAAAGGATTTTACAAGAAAAAATCCAGTCCTTTTCTCTATTTTCTCCACTTTCTCCGCTTTCTCTAAATTTTTCACTCCCATTTCCCATGTAATTGTTATTACTCTCTTCATATTTTTATTCCCTCTTTCCAGATTCCAAAGCTGACTTGTGTGTTGTGCTGTCTTTGTCTCTCTAGTTCTAGTGTCTAGTGTCTGGTGTCTGGTGCTCAGCATTTTCTGATTCATTGTAGGAGAAAGGAACGTTTTTTCCCCACTTTGACTGCTCAGTGTTCTAGTGCACTGGGTTTTTGATATGCGTTGAAACGAGATGAGAGGAGAGGACTCAGATTTTTTCCTATTTCCCAGCTATAAAATTTTATGTTAAGAAACTCTGATCATGTTTACTTTGTCAATTATCAAAAAGCGTAGTGGAGCTAATTACTAATTACTAATTAGTCTGGCGCCTCTAAATAATTTACAGAATATGTTCTTTACGACTACTATTTTTTCCATCATGAATCATGAATCATGAATCGTGGATTGTGGATCTTGGCCAGCAGTAAATGTTAAATGGTAGTATAAATTGTACAGTGTACAGTGTACAGTATGTTTTTAGTGTGCAATGGGCAATATTTTCATCTTTTTGGGGGGAGATGGAAAACAAGGAACAGTGAACACTGTGAACAGTCTCCTCATTTTAACAATGCTAACAATTGTACCTATATTTAAATTTCATGCACATGCAGAATTTTGTGTACAGTTTGACGATTGTGTAGACAATCGTCGCCTCCATCACCTCCCTTTTCCTCCTCCCATTTTTCTCATAAATATGAATCATATTTAAAATTTAAATAAACGGGTAGTGGATACTGGGCAAACACATATTTTTCCTTGTTTCCTGGTTGTTTTAAAAAATGTAGTTGTGGAGTTTGAGTGCGGATGAAATTGTAGATTGTGCAGCTGTGCATGGAAAATGTTCAATGTTCATGTGTGGAGTGTAGAGTGTAGAGTTTAGAATTTAGAGTAGGAAAAACAGGCGGAGGAAGCAGACCAAAATGTTGGTTCGTTTGGTTCCTCTACTGCTGATGCTGGTACTGGTTCTGGTTTTGGTTCTGGTTAGTTTCCTCCAGTTTCTTCGCATGCTCCGTCCGTGAGATGGTTATGAATCTATTTATGTAAAACATTTCTCTCCGTCTTCCCTGAAATTCACAATATTGTATTTTTATTTGTGTGAGGCAGACCAGAGCCCAAAGCCCAGTCGTAGGAAAAATACTATTTCTTTCAAGTTTACCCGTTACCAGTTTGGAGTTTGGAGTTTGTAGTTTGCAGCTTGGAGTTTCGAGTTTCGAGTTACCAACTAAAACATATGTACACTGCATATTTATTTTATAACGTAGAGCAATGTCCAAGGTACAGCGTACTCGGAAACTCCAGCAGTCCTAAACTCTAAACTCTACAGTAAAAGAGTCTGAGACTCTAGACTCTACGACTAGTGGCTTTAAAAACTATGAAATATGATTCCCTGCCTCCTCAAAAAAACACAACAGAACCAACTCCGCCTCACAACTGTAAGGAGTAAGAAGCCAGACAAAAAAACCCGAAGAAGACTCAGAACTGAGAACCAAAGACCAAAAACGGAACGTGGAAAGCCGAAAGCCGAAAGAAGGGAGCCAGGGACAAAGCTCTTTGTACAATGTGCAATGTACACTGTACATCGTACACTGTATTTTCTATGCTCTGTGTTGTACGTTAAATATTGTGTAGCCGTTTTTCAACAAAAATATCAAACGTAGCAAAGGACACTCTTCACTTTTCTATTCCCTTTTCTATATTCCATTTTCCATATTCTGCGTTCTGGTTCTTTTTCCGAGTCCTTTTTGAGTTTCCTTTGGTTAGTCTGTGCTTCTTGTGAGCTGTGAGCAGAAAAGTGGAAGGCTTTGAAAAGAGACGTTCTTCCTCTTCCTTTCTCCGTCTCCTTTTCCTTTTCTCCAGTCTAAAGTACAAGTACAAGTTAAGCATGAGGGAAGAGGGAAAGGAAAGGAAAGAGAGAGCGTGTGACCAGCGAGCCGGAATAAATGAGCCAAGAATGGAAA
>JAQGBH010006846.1:0-11842 GCA_034698265.1 Sminthurinus aureus
CGCTGGATAAACTAATTGCGTATTTCATACAGTACTGGCTTACACGTAAATTCAATACTTGCAGTTGCTTAGGAAATGTATTTATGCTGCATTGTTTATTTTAAAAGTTAGTCGATTTAGTAATCTCGCTGGGACAGAAAAGCGAGTCATGTACTAAACAGTAAACAGTGTTCTACTGTAGATTGTTCTCTCTAATACTATTACCTCACTCTAAAACATAATATATATATATATACAATATAATGAACCCTATAATTCTTTTTGCAGCCCATTTTTACAACAATGATTGCACAGAATGATACTTGTCAAAAAATTTTGGATGAAATTCTTGATATTGTCCACACAGATGATCAAGTACGGAATGAAAAAGAAGTAGTTAAAATTATAGCAAAAGTTGTTACTGATCGTTTTGGAGGGATGGTGGACAAGTGGCGAATTTCATATGAAGCAGAAGAGTTAGAAATGGCCAATTTGCAAACTAAATACAATTCTCGAGTAGTGCCACTGTCAATGATGCAAGCTGGCGCCCATAGGCCACGTGCAATCCTTTTTAAAGGTAGCAGTAAGCAGTACTTGCACATATATTTTCGTGCAGTAATATTATCTGCGTATGCAGACTGTCAGGTAATAACCCGTGATGTACAAAACTTGGCTAAACTATACTTATTTTCATTCTAGCCATGTGCGATGTTCTTGGAATTCCCTGTTCATTAGAACGCGGAGGATATAGAAAAGTTTGGAATGTAGTTTTATTACGGAGCAAAAGGCGACATGTAAGGAAACATACATTTAAACTTTACAGAACATATTATTATTGTGTACAGTACACATTATGCTTGGGCTAATTTTTCAGTTTTGTGTCACAAACGTATTTGCTTTGTATTGTAATAAAAGATAATTGAGACATTTGATATTTTATATTTTATAGAAACAATGTCCCTGTGCAAAAGTATTCGAGGCTGAAAAGGGCCAAGATTGTATTGAAGGAAACAAAGAAACAAATGTCGTTTTTACGGAAAAATTACGAAGATTTGTAGTGGACTTGATTCATCGACCTGGGACACTATTGCCGTTTCATAGTTATGAAGCGAATGCATACTGCTTCTTTTGAAAATTTTCTTGTTTTCTAATTAGATATATATGCACTAGGTTGTAAAATGCGTGCATATATATGTTATTTATTATTTATCGTTATTAAATATGAATGCAAATATCAAATGGATAAACTTAACATGTATATACATACATAATACGTTTTATGTGATATATAATTTGTATCTCGTTTGTATTTCCGTGTGTATGAAAACGCAAATAAAAATATGAGAGTTTGTTCCTGATCTGTCACTACTGGTGTACTTCTTGATAGTGCTTACCATAATATATTATTGTTTTTTCTACTAAAAACGGTACATTATAAATTGATGTGTTCTTCATGCAGTACTAAAATCATATTGAAATAATATAGAAATGAAATGTATACTGAATAATAATATAGAAATAATAATAGAAATAATATAGAAATGAAAAGTATATATATATATATATAATATATTATAATATACGGCAAAACTTTAGTTTACAAGTGTATTTTGTAGTCATTTTTTATTACTCTGCTACTAGAAACTAGAAGTGACATTAAAAAGATTCAGTTATGTCTCTCTGTCATGTACAAGTACAGTGTGTAAATATTTAGGTATTTCAATTAAGGGACCCATTATAAATTTTTCATTTGAACTCACAAAGAAAAATCTTCAGAACACCTCAGAGCCCAAACGGCTGAACGGATTCATCTCTTTTATCTCTACCTAACTTTCTCCAGCTGAAAACGTACAAATGTACAAATCTCGCCTTTCACCTTTCACTTTTACTCGTTTCAAAGCGGGAAAAAGAGAAAGTTCAAATTTTGTAGAACTGTATTACTTTTTAGTTGTAGTACTAGTAAGGACTTACATTGTGCGTAAAACATTTTAGATTTAATGTTAAAGTCCAAATAATCAAATAATTATTATTACTAATAGAGCGTTAACTGCGGCTAGCTCATAAACACTTGTTATTTAAGGATCGGTATTGAAAATATTGAAACCATAATATCATTTAAAATACATAATAATATTATATGTGTGTACTCTTATAGCTTATAGGCATCAAAAATAACAATGTTAAGAAGTTTAAGAGTAAATTTCGTTCTGTCAAACTTTACTAATGCGTATAAAGTATCAAGACTTCTTTCAACAAGTCCCATATCATTTGGGTTTTTTGGTCCACCGAAGGAAGAACCTTTGATGAAGAGAGTAGCCAGAAAATTTGGATGGAGTGAAACATCTAAATCGGTAAAAAGAAAAATAATTTGTTTGTTTACTACTACAACTTTTTGGTTTGTATTTTTTTATTGTGGTTTTACATGGTTTATTGTTCAATAATTTTTGATAATAATATAATAATTATGGGTTAACTTTGTTTTCTTTGTTTTCAAGTCCTTAGGACTGGCTGGTTATAAATTGTATATAAAAATTGTTGAAGAAATTGATTACAAGGAATTTTTTGAAAGTAAGTTCAATTTATCCAAATCTATAGTAATAATGTTTTAAAATTTTGTAGTCCAAAGTCCAAAGGACCTGTTTATACTTAAATTCGGTAGTTTTTTAACAACTACGCTTGTATGTTACATTTTTACAATCTATTCAGGGTTCAGAATAAAATATGATGATGTAATATTATTGTGCAGTTGATATTATTTCTTTATTACCTATAATATCAAAATTTCTTGTTTTTCTCACCAACGTCTTTGTATTTATAATTTACTTTCATTATATGCATTGTATGTTGTATACTGTTCTGATTAATTGTTCCTATTTGTTTTCTTCATAGTTTGTGAGTTGGAAGACACATTTGTATCATGGTTTAGAGTTGTCGAACTTCATATATGGATGGCATCGTCTAGATTAATGGAAGAGGGTAAAGAAGGAAAACAAGTTAGAAATTTTATGATAAAAGCAATGTGGGAAGATAATGATGTCAGAAGTAAAAAATTAGAGGGTGCTCTAGCAGATGCTAGAAGAGAACAAATTCAATTACTTAATCAAACATTTCAAGCATCCCTTTTTGCATATGATGAAGGATTGCTAGGCAGTGACAAAGTTCTCGCAGGTATTTCACTTTTTTTATCATTGGTTGTAGAATAAAAAAATATTCTTGTAATAAAACTAAAGTGATACAGTGGAGAAAATCAATTCGAGACCTATAGTAGTTGAAGCTTATTAATATATATGCACATGATATGTATACTACACCTTTTACTGTTTTACAGGTGCTTTATGGAGACGTTTTTTAAGGGGGAAGGAGCCTCAAACTCAGGAAGAACTTTTGAGACAAATAGTAGTAATAGAAATGTTAGTTTTATATGTAAGATACCAGATTAAACAGCTAAACCAGTTAAGTCGAGACGATGCAATGTTGAAACATAAGTTTAACTTTACTCGTTTTAACCAAAATCTTTTTACTATTGCAGAAAAAACCAAAATCATTTAATATTGAACATATTTTAGCAAAAGAGCTAGTCTTATTTAGTCCTATAATGTAATAATATTATGTGTACACACAAGAAAAAAACAACATCAATGCTATAAAGTTTGAACGAGTCTAATATTATTATGTACATTATATCCGTTACAATCATTGATTTATCATCAGATGAGGATACATTATATATATGTTATATGATAATGATATTGAAATCAATATGCTGCTGATTTATTGAATACAAGTTTGTTGATACCAAAATTCTTTGTATAACCCATTGATTTTCTCATTACAAAAACAAACAAAAAGTATCGATTATATTATCATGAATAAAATTGTGTATGTAAAAGCATGTTGTAAAATGTATGATTTATGTCATTATATAATGTACAAAACACAAAAGTACATTGCAATGTAATATGTAATGCGTTCATTTTTTAGTTACATAACTTTTATTTTTTTCTTCACAAACTCTTTTAATAAGTTAACAGCTTTTCTTCATAAAATTCATATTTTAATGTTTACTGTAATATAAACTGTAGTACTTTTAACGCTGAAATACGTAACGTTTGTTATTACTCTTTATGACGTAGAATATTATCATATCGTTCATTCTTACTATCAAAATAGCTCCATATGCAAAAAGTAAACAGGTAATAAATAAATAATAATAATAACCAACTTTCAATCATAATATAAAACCATTATATACATACAGGAAGTTAACTACCACTCCAGCAACCGAATTTATATTCCATTATAGAACCGTACTACTATTTTATTAGCGCACACACATGTATATAATATAATTAATATAATATACTTTTAGTGTACATATTTTTTCAAACGACTTCTGATTGTTTTTTTAAAAATTAGAATATATTATTATAGAAGGAAATATCATTTTTAAAAGTGTATAATTTTCCATGCATAACAACAACGGGAGTTGTGTAAAATCGAATCAAAAGAGAACGCTCAAGGAAATACAAGCATAAAATTATTATTAATTAAAAAGGGTACTGTCCTAGGGCATATAGCTATACATTCACAACTATGATAAACTTTTTGTTCACTATAATTCAGTTTCCAGAATTTCACGTAAACTTTCTAATGGGTAAAGTTTTATGTTATTTGTATGAAAAAATTTTTGTTTTGATTTTTACCCATTCGAGTTTTTTATGCTTGAAAAATGAAAAGGGCTTGTGGTAGCGAAGTCAAAAGTGAAAGATTGGTGTTTCCATAAAAGTCAAAATTTGTTAATATGTAGAAGTTTAATCTGGTCAGTTATAGTTCAAATTAAATCTTTGGTTTCAAAAATTTTGGCCAGATTTTCTGACTAATTCCTTCAAAATAAAAACACACAAACTCAGCACTGCACTGTTCAGTGACATAAGACATAAAAGACAGAATTTATCTATTTTGTGAATAGCTGATGGTAAAATATAGAGATGTACGCATAATGCATATAATATATTATACTCACAACAAGGTTGTACTGGGACAAAAATTAGTATTTGATGGCAACATGCCTTTTATAAAACTCTCATAAAGGTATAATATGATGGAAAGTTTCATCAAAAGAATATAATACATAATCGTAGCATCATTCAAACCCGTTAAAACCTAATGTTCCCAATTAACTACCTGTTTTTTTTTCTTAGTGCTCAAAATGTTGCATGTCTATATTATATACATAATATAATATTATGATGTATAGGTTTGTGTGTTATAGACATCATTTTGCTTCGTATGGAAGCTCATAACACGAATTAACACAGATCTCAGAACATAAGAAAAAAAAATTGCCAAAAAATGGCGAGAAACATAGAAGAGAGCTACAACTAAAAGTTATTGAAATCCATTTTTACAATCATACAATCCATTATTAAACGACACGTTTTCAAAATATACTAATTTTATACTTTCGCCCGAAGTTTTTTTTACCGAATGTAATAATATTATTTATAATTTATACTATATATTTCGCATGTATATACTGCTGAGCTAAAAAAAACAATGATATTACTTTTACTTCGAACTTCGAATTACTATTAAACTTTGAACTTTGTATATATGATATATCTATATATATAAATAACGTAATTAAAATAAAATCAGAACAATAATAAAACATGTATAAATAATATTACATCTTTTTTATAATGATAAAATATATTATTGTGTAATATTAAGTTATATGTTATATGTCATTTAATGTCGTGATTTCGATTTTCTAATACATGCTAACTTAGAATTATTATTATTACTATAATATAAGCATTTTTTGTGTTTCTAACTTGTATAACAATAATAATCATAATTATTATTATTAATTATTACTATTCATGTAATATAATTGGCTATTGTTGGTGATAATATTTTTGTTTACCTTTATAGAGAATATATTCTACATCATACATATATTTCTATACATTAATCATTAATATATATATGTTCTGCAGGTATAGTACGTGAAACGCATAATATATATATTTTATCGATACATCTAAAATGTTGATAGTACAAAAAACCAACAACATTGTTAACAATTATTATTATTAATTATTATCATTATCATTATGGTAATTAGTTATTAAAATGAACTCAACTGTTGAATAAATTATTGTAGTAGTATGCATTATTATTTCCTGTGCTATTTGCCTACGATTCTTTCAAATTTTGAAATGGTATTATTTCAATATTAACTGTACATGGTTTTAGGTTCAGTTTTTTCTGATTACTTTGTGTCACATTGGAACTACTACCACTACCACTACCTGTATTGCTTAAACCACTGTCTGTGTTGCTATTATAAGTTTCACCATCTCCATTTTCATTATTACCTGTTTTTTCATCCTCAGGTAGGCCGTCATCAGAATCAGACACTCTGGATCTATCATCATTTTCTACGTCTTCTTCTTCTTCTTCCTCATCCTCTTCTTCCTCCTCATCTTCATTATCTTCATCGACCTCTTCTTCTTCAGCCACTTCGTCGTCATCATCATCATCATCCCCTACTTCCATTTCATGACCAACTGTATAATTTTTATTTCTTAATGTATTTTGTACTTTTACACACTCATCAAAATTATTAAACAAATTATTTGAACTTTGCTGTGTATCAGGTTCCCATCTTGTCCAATCGAATTTTTCATCCATTTCATCGGTATTGTTATTATTATTATTATTATTATTATTATTATTGTAGACGCTAGTAAGACATTTCTGCAAACTAGTATTCTGACTAACAACATGATTAATTCTACTTGTTTTATTCACCATAGTTGCTGATGCTGTATTGGTTGTAGGCTTTCCATAATCGTTCCTGACAAGAATACTTATTTTTTTATGTTCTGGTGATTTTGGACAACGTAACAGAGCTAAATTAATCGCTCCAGCACAAGTAGTTAAGTGTAATGACATTTCACTCTTTGTACTAAAATTTGCTGAACATTTAACGCAGTAAAAATTACCGGCAGGATTTAAATTAGGCAATAAATTCAAATTTCGTTGAAAACTTGTTGACTTTTCATAATTTTGCATAGTATTAGTACTAGTAGCAGCACTATTATTGTCCATGTTTCTGAACGGTTTTCCTAAAGTTGATTTGTATAATTCTCCACTATCACTACTATCTGAAATCGAGAGACGACGAGAAAGATCTGTATCATTAGGATTGTTATTGTTCCTACTATTATTTGTACTCTGCCTATCGTCTATGTTATTGCTACTAAGAGTTTTATTATTTTTTCTTCCTGGAGGTCTTCCACGAGGTCTTTTGGGAGCAGGAGTTAAAGAAAATAATGGTTGCATATTTCTAATAATTTTGGATGGGGAAGACTTTACAATAGAATTTGGTATTGTTCCAATTGCTGTAGAGGTTGTTGTCGTTGTGAAAGATGATGATTTTACGGCACTAGATGATGATGGTTTCCAGTCAACAATATCTGGTGAAATGAAATATAATAGGATACACGTTATTTTGTGCGTTCAAATAATATTACGTCACTAATCACCCTCAAACATTATATATGCATATGCACACACATGAAATGCGAAACTTCAGACAGAAAAGAAGGAATTTGAGAAAGAGAATGAAAGATTGTCTTCTGAAATCGATTCAATAATCTTACCACAATCCAAATGAATGTTTAAAATACTTACTTACTATACATATATTTTTTTCTTGTATGAATATTTATATTAGATATATTTTTTTGAACAATGAATTTGTTTTGTATACCCTCTGAATTATAGATATCTTACATATTATTATTATACAAAAAATGTGTGTGCAGTGTTCATAGTATATTGTATGGTCAAATTAATTACAAAAATATTATACTAAAAAAGTCCTCCCAAATGCTTTAGCTCACCTGGTGATGTTTCTCGTTCTAATTTAATGACACCATCGTCTTGAAATTTTGGCTTTTTTGTTGGAGTTGAATAGATGTCTTGAACTACAGGTTCCCGAGTTACGGCTTGAGTATCAAGTTCGACAGAATTTTTATCATCACCTGTAATTTGGATTTTTCAAAACATAACGTGTGAACATTGGCAAAATATTTTACATTATACATTGTGTATAAACAATTTTTTTATAGTAATCATTTTTTTACATAATATTAGAATATGATTTATCATGGACCATTTATTATTATCATTATTATATTATTATCAATTATCATATAATCTTTTTCTGAAGCAGTTATTGATATTTGATATGTTTAATATTTTATACTACAGTATTCATGTAGTTTGGTGTAAATAAATGCGTCTGCTAATAATAATAAAAAACAGTAAATAAATCAAATCAAGTATTCAATGTTGAATGTACAACAAAGTTTTTACAGAATCATCAAGCATTCAATAATGTCAAATGTGAACGTGTATTAAAAACAAAACAATAATAAAGTAATAAAAAATAAATCACATACTTTGAATTTCTTCATCGGGACTGCTTCTATGAGCTGCTCTAATGTGCATTCGAAGAAATTTTCGAGTTGGAAACATGGTTAAACCTGAAAAAAAAAAAAAATGTTGATGTATTATAATTTATTATGATCAATATAATAATTGCAGTACAAGTGGTACAAGAATTACTAACCACCTATTATAGATATTAAAAAAAGTACAATACGGTATATAGTAGTAATCCTAGTATCATTGAATAATAGTATACTACTATGTAGCTTAGATAGTATACCATAAAAAATAAAGTACATAATAATATATAATCTATAATAATCTAATATATATATATATTATGGTAGCACTGTATTCCATATTGTATCATTTGTAATTGCTTATAAACTATCACCCTTTTGAACAATAAACAATAATATAGTTTGTTTAATATTATAATATGAATGGTACTTATTGTCTCAATATTTCGATAGACAAAAAGTAAAACACACATTAATTATTTTATGAGAGATAAGTTATTTTTTCTAAGCAGAGGTTCTTAATAATCCTTTTTCCTTTTTTTAATTTTTATATAAGCAATACTGTTGTTATTATTCTACATATCCGTATGTATTACATCTTAATACATGTGTATGTACAGTATGTACACAACAACAGATTTTGTCTATAAAAGTCTGTGCAATTTATGTACAAAATATGTTTTATCATGATGAACAAACGATGAATGACCGACTTGTTAGTTCAACCTTAGAAATTAGTTATAAGAATAAAATATTTATAAAAAAAAAACATGTTTTTGTAAAATAATTTTGCATAACTTACAATGCGGACAGTTTAATTCTTCATGCAATCGTTTCTGTTCCTCTTGTTTAACTTCCACCTGAGCAATAATACGATTCACAAATTTTTCAACGTTCACAGAATCCCCTACACATATAATTTTCCCATCAGGTCCTAAAAGAGCCGAGTTTGGTTCTAGCACACACCTCTCATCTTTCGAAACATATTCAATTAAAAATTTTCAATCAATTATTATGTTACGCAGTATGTTAAGTCACTTAAATTTATGTGCATATATAAGTTATAAACGGGTTTACTCTACTTTTAATAACCATTTTGATATAATGTTATTTAATTTACCTTGGGTTGGAACATCACAATTTGTTGGATCATGTTCAATCTTCTTTTGAAAAACAATACCATCCTTTAAACTACGTTCTTCAATGGGTTCAAAAAGTATATGAACAAGATTATCTTGATTTTGTCCTTTACTTGTTGTTATAATGTTATTATTATGGTTTGTAACAACTGTTGTATCTTTTCTTGCTATGGAATCTACATTATTATTATTATTATTATTACTCGTTGTTGAAGTAGTGGTAGTACCAATATTTCTACGAACTATTATATCACTATAAAACTCTGAGGGTGTTCTTGATGCATTTTCAATAACAGGAGCTAAACGAGTAATTATTTCATGCAATCTGGATACTTTTTTATCATCCGGATTTTTACGAGTTCCATTGATTTTGTTTTTACTCGTGTAGATGTTATTATTATTATTAGATATGTTGACTCTACTATCATTATTATTATTATTGGATCGAGTTGATGACGACGATGATGATGATGATGACGAAAGTAAATTTGTTGTTGTTGATAAATTTTTTGTGGAATTTAGCATTGACTCGATTAAAGATTCATCCAAATGATAATTAAAATCATAAGACGAAGGTGAGTTCTGAATAAAGTGACAATAACTACTATCTGCTAATGGGCTGTGCTCCTTCTAAAAAATTTTTTAGAAAAAAAGGGGATACAAATGTCATAAATAAATTATTTATTTCTTTAAAAACAAAAATACGTGAGCTTACGAATTTTTTACGACAAAAAATATGTGCTCGATTTAATTCATTTACATTTTAAAAATAAAACAATCCAACTTTTATGCAACTTTTTATTTATTACATTTTGAATATA
This sequence comes from Sminthurinus aureus, assembly GCA_034698265.1. Lineage (NCBI taxonomy): Eukaryota > Metazoa > Arthropoda > Collembola > Symphypleona > Katiannidae > Sminthurinus > Sminthurinus aureus. Next base: position 10,426 of record JAQGBH010006846.1, read on the forward strand.
TATTTATTGTAAATGATCTATATCCTATATCCCAATCAAAAGATGAGTAAGTAACAAAAAAAAAAAAAATAAGAACGAATCAACATTGTACAACAAAATTTTTTTACGTACCTTACAATACAACTGTTTGTGGCTTAAGTAATTTGGTAGGGATCGAAATAAATTTTTACATACACGGCATTCTAATATCACATCACATTCGTCTAGAATTAACTTCTTGACCTATTAAAAAAACGTACGAGAAACAAAAATAAAATGGTATCAGCGTCAAATTTCCTAAACATTCTACAATAAATTATATATTATATTATATGCCCATGTTGACATCAAATTTCTACCACGAATACCTATATTATCATAAAAATACACACACAGTATTAAATAAAAGAAAAAGGAATAAAATGTAAAATGTAATGGTTATATTATGATATTTTGTAATGACAATTTTACCTTTTTTGACCCCTTTTTAACCGTGTTAAGAAGCGAAGAAAATCCGTTGATTCGTATATCAAAAGGAAAATTTATTTGTGATTTATCAATATAATTAGGAGTAGAATGAAAATTTTTCTTTCCGTCATTAGTCCCATTACTTAATTTTCCAACTGTACTTAATTTTTGTGATGTTTTTCTTCCATTAATAAAACTCCTATTAGAATTAACAGGTTTTGAGGTCGAGCTATGTCCATTATTTTTTGATCCAATTGGTCGACCCATATTTCTTAATCTTGATCCTGGCCTTCTACTAGATAAACTATTAATCTTTAATTAGCCTCAGTATTTAAAAACTTTAAAACTAAAAACAGAAATTAAAATAAAAGCCATTTAATAATTCGTGAGAGAACTGATCAAAGGCCTACAAATGAAATAAATGTATGTAAGTTCATACTGTTGATGTATGTGTGTAGTGTGTAATGTGTCAAGTATAGCTATGAACATATGTAGCTATATGTAGACGTTTGTATTAAAAATCCGTGAGTCTCAATATATTAATATTATTATTATTTGTTTATTGTTTTGTTTTGTGTAGGTAAAATGTAATATAAAAAAATAAGCCTCGTATTCAAAAATGACTGAAATGTATAAGAAATTTTTACATCAAATGACTAATTTTTGTTTTTTTATGCCATATTTAAAGACTTGGGGATTTTGGAATAGCGATCAGCGATCAATAATAATGGTTGGCATAATATATTTTTTATAGAATACTTTAAAACACATTCTTTTAAAATTTAGTTTATAATTAAGTTCAATGACAATGTGACAACTTTGTGTCTGCACAAATTGTGTAATATAATGCCAACACTCTGTGTTCAATACTTTTTAATTATAATAAAATAATATGTGTCACTTGAATTTTTTCCATCTCGCGATATTCTTTCTAAAATTGTGTTTAAATCTATAGATTATACTTAAATAT
>JAQGBH010006847.1:0-11840 GCA_034698265.1 Sminthurinus aureus
TCAGTTTACTCAAGTGGTAACCATGAGATTTTGCCATTTTTCATGCGCATTTTGTGGCCGTGTTGAAATGGAGTTATACCTATTATAAATTCGAGGTAACATTATAGTATATAGGCAACAAATAAATAGACAAGAAAATGCTTTGGTTTTGAATTCCTTTTCCCTTTAGGATTTACGTTTTGTGCTAATTACAACACTATGAATGCTTTCACACTTTCACAGCTGAATATATACGTAGTGCGTAGTACTTATATAGATAGTAGTGCTACTAGTAAATTTAGATAGACAAAATTCTGAAGTGTTATGTGTTACCACTGTGTAGTGAAAAAAACGACTTTGACAAAGTATAATTTGTAGACCATCTCGTGTGTTTACATGTATTTTCTGTATCAAATTCACATTAATCATTCCGTATTACATTGATTTAAATTGTATATATTCACTAAATGTTTTAAATCAAACAATAGAACCCATTGAGCCAATACCAACTGCCCCTCCTCCGGAACTTGAAACAATACTAGTGCCGTGGCCAGTAGCTGGACCCGAGATCAAAATCCGATCATCGTTGACTTGGTGTTTGATAGATGTAATGTTTACATTTGAAGGTGGTGTGAGTGTAACCCATTTGGTGATATTTGTCGGGTAAAAAACATCCCATCTAATCTTGTGATCCGTTTCATTCACTGCGATTTTCTCATGTTGTCCAATGTAAATGTTTACATCAATATGTCCGTTGTTAGTTTGGGAACTGATGCCAAAACCGTTGGTTCTGATTTTATAACCATTCACATTAACTGCTGCGGTGGCTCCATCATTACTACTAAACAAAAAATCCAGACGTAAGTATATATGCATTATTAATTATTAAAAATTTATTGGTAAAGGACTCTTCATTTTATTTTGTTTCAAGTACAAGTACATAATAATGCTGCAGTATAGTGAATAGTGAAGAAAAACTGTATAGGGACAAACTTACGTTCCGTTCATTTGGACTTGACTGAGTTTGGCTTGATATTCAAGCATTTGGTGTTCAAAGACTTGCATAAGATTTCTCCAGTTGTTCCAGCATTCATTCCACATTGGACTGCCTGGAAACCCCATACAAATCGGAGGAGGGGGGTGGACTGGTACTGGAGGAATAACAACTCCATTGCCATTACTATCATCCGAAGAGTGACCATTGTTATTAGAACTGTCAGCAAAACTGAATGGTAAATTCATTGCTAACAAGCCAACAACAATGACTTGAATGATGGTCTTCATGTTGTTATACTACCAACCGTTAAATTTTAATTCTTTTTTTCCCAGTTTATTTTTCACTTGCACACATATATAAAACTATGTATACTTGTGTTATATCTTATACGTACATGTATTTATATTTTATTGCTATTATTGTTATGATTTTTTCGTATATAATATTATTATATATTTGTATGTGTGTGCATACAATATTATATAAGCACAAGAATATATGTAGGCTACGCTGCCATAATATTATAGTTTCTGTGTGTGTAGATTAATAGATTGGAGTGTAATAGATGTATATATATATATATATATGTATATATAAACTCTAGTTTATTAAACTATAAGATATAACGATATAGATGGAAGAATAAAAAAACAAACGAAAGAAAGAAGAAGAGAAATTCAGTCTTATCGAACACTGCAGACTCGGCACTGAAACAACTTGTTGACTTTCAAACATTAAAGGAAACAGTCTGTTAAACAGAAATATTTTAACTTTTATAATAATAAAAATGAAATTAGGAGAAGGAGGATCTTGTTTGTGGATTGTGGATAATGACGTGGGTAATGGAAAACTGGTAAATGAGAGGAATTAGTGGGATATATATATATGAAGATGACTTTGGATGATTTCTAGATGAATTCTATTTAACGTAAACATACTATTTGTCTACATACATATACACAAGACATGTGTATTATTCCATATATGTATACATACTACAAAACTATTAGTTTTTACTATACAATTACATTGCCCCATTGTACAAACTTATATGATTATATGTGCTGACTTTAAATATGAGCTCCGCACTACACAAACATGGATACATTATATACATATTTAGTGTATCTGCATTATTATCAAAAGAGTTGAATAAATACACCATGTCGTGACTTGTATTATTATTATTATTATATTATTATTATTACTGTTATGTATTTTACATTAGGCTACTACATTTTACTGGAGAATGATCATCAGCCTATTATAGAACTGTGTATTTATACTATAGGTACTTGTAATAGTGTACACAATCGTCAATTTTCAAATGCGCATTGAAAAATCTCATGTTTTCTTTTAAAAGAACAGACACATTCGTAAATATGTGCAAAGTCAGGTGTGTACAAAAATTTCCTGTGTGTATTACATTTAGATAATAAAATTACAAATAGTTAGATGATCCCTCCTCATATCTCATGCTCGTGATGAAAATAAGTATACTTAGGTATAAATACACTTACATTAATGTTTTTGCTTGTCTTTTCTCTCCTCTGAAAGTGAAATATAAATGTACTGCTGTTGGGAAAAATGGTTTTTCTTCACATTCTTATTGATGTATTTATTTTTATTTAGGGAGAAAACCCTGCACAGGTGTGAATGAATGATTCCTGAAATACCTACTACTGGTTTACGTAATTTTTTATTTAATTTTATTTATTATGTACTTAACTACACATGTGTTTTTGTTATGAGAAATGACTTTGATTTTGCCTTTGATTTTATTTATATGAGCAGTGAAGCAAAATATTTATTTCACTACGGTACGTCTTGAAGTGCCCCAGGCCCCAGGTTTTTTGAAAGATTCTGTGGGAAAATACAAACCACGGCGACGAAAAAAAAAAAATGATCAATGTGATTTGTGAAAATATTATTATTTTGTGATTGATAGTTAAATATACATCAATATATATTTACATATTATTCTACTAAAGGGTTTTGGAATTTGCAACACAGAATTGACAGGTAACTAAAGGGTTAATTTGAAAATTTTGTATTATGTAAACATCCTGAATGATTCAGGCTGAATCATATGAACATGGATTGTACATTGTACAATTTTGTTACAAATTGTGTAGTTCACTTGACATTATTATTATTATTATTTGTATAAAATGTGTTTTGTTGGCTGTTTTTTAATGTTATATGTATAGTGAATTCATTGAAAAACCATGGAGGATGAACGATTGAGAAGAATTAAAAATTTTGAAGAAGGACTTGATAGTGATTCAGATGATTCATCTGATTCTGCTGAGGATGAAAATCATGTTGAAGATGATCAAGTTGATACAGGAGGTCAAGAGCTCAGCAATGCAGTAGATAAGGATGACAATAGTTCAAGTGATGATTCTGATGATTCTGTTGAAATGGAAGATGAAGTTGATATGGAAGAAGTTGAAAGGAAATTAGCAGACGTCACTCAACAAGTGAGTTCATGATATAAAATGATTATGTATACACGATTAAATGTATTTATATGTTTTTTGAAACACGTTTTAAATTCTAAATAATTATTATTATTAATCAATAAAATCTTACGTACATTCATTTTTTTTTACAGCTTCTTGAAACACCTGGAAAGTATGAATTACTAGTTGAAAAAATTCAATTACTTAGAACAATGGGGGAGTTGGATGCTTTACGAGCTACTCTAGAGGAAATGTACACATTGTATCCATTAAGTGAGAATCTGTGGCTTGATTGGTTAAAAGATGAAATAAAATTGGCTGAGACTAGTGAAGATAATGCAAAAATTATAGAATTATTTGAGAGAGCTGTCAAAGATTATTTATCTGTAGATATTTGGTTGGAATATACAAAATTTGTTCTCAGTCGTATGGATGAAGAAAATGGCATTGAGAAATGTCGTGAAATTTACGAAAGAGCTTTGACAGCCGGTGGTCTTCATGTATCACTTGGTTCCTTACTATGGGATGCATATCGTGACTTTGAAGCTTGTCTTATTGGTGCATTTGTTGACAATGAAGAGAAGAGACTTGAACAAGAGAAAAGATACATCAATCTTTGTCGTAGAAGACTTGCCGTTCCTTTACTTGGAATGGATGAAGCGTTTGAAGATATAAGTTCCAAAATTGATCTAGATGAATCCTCAAAACAAGCATATGAAAATGCATTAAAGAAGATTAAGCGTATTGAAAAGTATGAACAGCAAATAGTAAGTTACCTGTGTAGAAAACACAAAAAAAGTTTATACAGTATAATAATATTAAATACAATTTTGTAGTTGATAGTTTATACTCTAGAGATATTCTAATTCTATTTCCTTTGATTTTCAAAGGTTGTTACTGTAGATGATGATGTTTCTTCCAAACCCGCTGTCTATAAAAGTTATATTGAAGCAGAAAAACAAGATAAAAGCAACCCTGCAAGGATACAATGTAAGAACTTCATATTAAACAGTGTATAATAATAATATAAACTATATGCAAATAATAATTTAGCCATTATGTAGGTAACATTATAAATTATAATAATTGCAAATCAAAAATATTCTTTTTTTATTTGTAATTTAATTATTAGGCTTATACGAACGAGGAGTGGCTGAATGTCCTTTGGATTCATCTTTATGGATCGAGTACTTACAGTATGTTTCAAATAGTTTAAAAATTCCAGATGTAGTTTTAAATGTTGCTGAACGATGCAGTCGTAATTGTCCTTGGGTTATTGAAGTATGGACTGAATATTTTCTTGCAGTAGAAAAATTTGATCAAGATAAGTTATTGGGTACGTAGGAATTTTCCAAATGGATACACATAATATATAATATGTATTTTATATTATTATAGTTTCTAATCTCTAATAGAAAATTTATTAAATTAACCTTTTTTTATTAAACATATAAAGGAGTTTTTGAAAAGGCCATCCTGAATTGTCACACTCTTGAACAAGTTAGTACAATGTGGTTGAAATATTTGGAGAGTCTCCGAAGAATTTTACGTCAAAAAGAATATCCTCCTAAAGATACACAAATTTTTCTTGCCAATACAAATGCTGCTGAACAACACATATTAAGTAGTAAGTAAAATAATAATTGTCATTTTTCAATTCTGTTTTGATTGGTCAAGTCATTACCATATTTTACGGAAATACATATACAATAAGCAAATCAAATAAAATGAATTATTAATTACACCTTGTATGTATGTCTGATAATATGTTGTAATCTCTTTCCTATCTGTAATAATTCTTTTATTTTCTTCGATGTAATATTACAGTGTGTACAGAACCTGAACCCAATGAATTCATTTTTCAAATTGTTATGATGAATTTACGTCTGCTTGCTTTGACAACAAATGATCTGAAGGATGCAAGAGAAACATGGAAGGATTTATTAGACAGAGGTTATGGTTATTCTTTCCGAAATTGGCTGCAATTTTTGTTGTTGGAGCAAAAATATGGAGACACAAGTTCATACAGGCAACAGTTAAGTAAAGCGTCAGCCTATATCAAGGATGATCTTCATAGTATAGCCAGTTTGTGGTTGTCCTTTGAAAGGGATAATGGAGATTTGCCACAAATGCAAGCATGTGAGAAAAAATTATCAAAATACTTTCAGGAATTATCTGTATCCGAACTAACAAATAGTAATTCAACTTCTGGAAATCAGTACAATTATGGTAAAAGAGATTTTACCAGTGGAAAGAATAAGGTAAATTATCTTTAACTGTTCAATTCCTATTCAAAGTGTTATACAAAACTTGTGATAATATTAGGTTGAAATATAATAACATAGTATGTTTTAGACTGAGATAACATGATAACAGTAAATGACTTTTACCTATTTTGTAATTCTAATCTTGTTTACTCAGAGGAAGAAAGAACAAAAAGATGACGTTCCAAAAAAGAAAAGGAAAGCTGAACAGGATACTACTGATGGAAATGTTTTCAAAGTACCACATGCTCCTGCTGCTTCTTCAAAGTATAAAAAACCAGGCAAGTATTTTTTTAGGACCATACTTTTTGTTTAAAGAATTTTTAGTATTTAATGTAAACGAAATCAAAAAAGGCTTACTCATGTCAATTATTATTGGTTCTAAAATGCTCTTTTTTTCTCTTTTATTTCCTATAGCAGGTAAGGCTGCCGAAACAACTCCACCAGTAACAACGGTAGAACGAGTTCATCATGATCCTAGTAAAGATAATCGAACTGTTTTTGTAAGTAATTTGGCATTTACAACAGATGAACCGAAAATCAGGAAATTTTTTGAAAATATTGGGGTCATTTCTGAATTGAGACTGGTCAAAGATTTTAAAGGAAGATCAAAAGGCTATGCCTACGTAGTATTTGAATCACCGGTAAGTTAAATGTGCAGTAGTATAACACTATATTTAACAGTTAACGGTACTGTAAAATGTAAAACAGTAAAATATTATTTAAAAAAGCATAAAATTATTGTAATGTTGGTGCTTCGTAAACTTCCTTTCTGCAGGATTTCATTTGAGTATCACAGAATAGCATATATTTTTTTTAAAAATACGTTTAATTTTAAAATTTGTACAGGATGTTGTTCCTGAAGCGTTGAAGAAGGACAGAGAAGGATTAGATGGAAGGCCCGTATTTGTCTCAAAATGTGATGCTGATAAATCTACTCGTACTGCAAGTTTCAAGTTCCCACTTAAACTAGAAAAAAATAAACTCTTTGTCAGAGGTAAGACTATTTGTAATATATATTTTATTTATAATTTCTTAACATTTTATAACGATCATGTAATAAGTTACATGCAACTAGCATGCAAGAAAACTCTTTTATTGAGCTTGAATTACAAAATGTGTTCCTCTGCTCTCTGTTCATTATGAACAACAAGTATTCTTCGTATGTATATCATTCTCATTTGTATGTATTGTTTTAGATATACCGATGACAATGACGGTCGACGAATTAAAACAGCTATTTTCTCCTCTTGGAAAGCTAAAAGATGTTCGACTTGTTACTTTTAGGAATGGACATTCTAAGGGAAAAGCATTCGTCGAATTCGAAGATGAAGTATGTGTTCGTATAGTTTTAAAAATTTTAACCTTATTTTATCTGAATTTATTTTACTATTTGCATTTAACATTAAATTCAAACGAATTGCATTGCATTGAGCTTAAAATTTAAATACAGCGAAACCAAAACATTATACAATAATCAGAGTAATCAGGCTTTTATTATATAGTCGTATAAAGTGAATCGTCGTTTACTCGACGGAATACTCGTTAGTGTTACAAATTATAACTTATTTCTGTACTATTCTCTTGAAACATAGGAAAGTGCAGCGAAGGCTTTGAAGGAAACAGATGGGAAAGAAATTGAAGGAAAACAGATCTCTGTAGTAATCAGCAACCCACCTCCAAAGACGGATGCAAAAGGATTACCGAGTGATATGAAGTAATTCGTAATTTTGAATCTTATGCAAATTATTTTTAACACAAATGTATTGGACACAACATTCCAAATTCTTTTTAAAGGACTTGATAAAATATAATAAATGAATATAAGTTGTTTGTAACATATTATTTGCATTTGTATTTTATAGGGTTCTTCAACGAAAAGCTCCTACTGCATTTGTACCAAGATCATTACAGGTTCACAAGACAGGGAAAGTCGATGAACCACCACTGGAAAATAAGGAAACACCAAAGCCTATGACAAATGAAGAATTTAGGAAAAAGTTTCTCGGGAAATAGGTATGTATTGTTTATGTGTGTATGCGAGCATTTTAATTTTTATGCAGTCATTTGAAATGGGTTTTACTCTTTTTTTGTACTTAGGCCATTAAAAATGTACACCATTTTATGCAAATTTATTATGTATAAATGGAGTGCAATAATTAGTAATATTGTGTTGTTCACTACAAATAGTTACACTGCCCATAAGTCCCAACAAAACTTTTTATTATGGATCCAACTGCCTTTTTATGAATGAATACATTGCATATACGTATATCGTATATACATACTTATTTTGGTATGAAACGTTATATACATTTTGAAATTAGGTAAATATAAAGCAATGTATTATGTATTATATTTATCTTTCATGTAATTTAATTGTAAAATATTATAATACTATCTACGATTTATAACCACATTATGTTTTTCATTCTTTGCAAAATAAGTCGATACTTATGTAAATTATGCCATCTCCTCTCAAAAGTTTTATTTTTTCAAAATTATTATTTCGATGAAAAACTAAATCATCAATATAATAAATATATTGGTTATTACTTATTACACACATTAGATGAGAAAGAATTGTCGTTTAGAGTCATTAGTTTATTGCATGCACATTCTGAGTATATGTGTTATGTGTAATAACATATATAATATATACAGAGAACATAATGATTATATTATATTTTATATTTATGTTATGTTATTCTAATTACAACAGCTTATGATGATGTTACATTTGTTTTAAATGTATGAATCAAACAATTAATAAATCAATTGTAAGCTTATCCCTTTAAATTGTGCTCCATGGCATATTTTCATAAAGGTTAAACCATTAATTTGGGATAGTATATGTTATGATCCACGTACTCGGGTACGAAATTTAGAGTTCAGAGGCTTAAACACAACGTTTTTTATCCTGCATTTTCAATGTAAGTCTTCAATTTTATGTGTCAGAAACAAAAGTTTTTATATTTGTCGATAAGCTTTCATAGGACAGGTTTTTAGTATAATAAACTATAGAGTGTAAGTTCCAGTAGTAGAGAGCAGAGACATGTATAACATGTTGAAAAATAAGTAAATTGTTAAAATATACATAACATAGTTACGTAAATCTGAGCATGCTTAGCATAAAATTATTTGTGAATAGTAATAGATTAGCTTGTAACTTGTAAACTTATCTATAATATTATGTATACTGCATTCATTTACAAACTATATCATTGAAAATACTAAAAAGCAAAGGTATAAAAAAACCTGAGTATAATCAGGAAGCAAAATGAGATTCCGTGTGAGAAATTCAAAGCATAATGTATACAAAATAAGAAACGACTGTGTAGCAAGTAGTTATTTAGTATTTCGTAGTGACACACCAATGAAACATTGTTTTCATTGAACAGGGGATTTTCTTTGACGCTTATCCATCATGTCTTTGCTCTTATTTAAAATGTATTATAGAACACTGTCTACAATATTTTTTTTCATAGTTTTATGTAGTGTTTTTATTTATTTTACATTTATTCATTCTATTACTCCATGGTATGAAGGAACTCTTGTTTTTCAAGAAAACTTTCAAGGTAGTTACTTGAACTCGAATAGATGGGATTTTAGAAGTGATTTCAACTATCGTAAGTAATTTAAATTGTAACTAAAATTGATCTAGTCAACATATGTATATCAGATAGAATTGTACATGTTATCGAAAAGTTTGGCAGTTTTAAAATGCGAATACATGTCTATTTAAAGTACATAAAAATTCTTATACAATAACAAACTAATATATATATATATATACGATTTAATAATAAATAAATTATCATTATGACTGCAAATGATTATGTATAAGTATATTCTATTTGTAGTTCCAGGAACAGAACACAAGGAGAAACCTACATATTTTACAGATGAATGGCATGAGAGTCAACATATTCAAGTAAAGGATGGTTACTTACAAGTGTCCCCGAAATCTTCTCTTTTACCATCATTTGGAAACATTCTTTGTTCAGTTCGAATTCATCAAAGAAAATCTGATGGGTTTGACCATGGTGCTTTTATTGTGCGAGCCAAACTCCCAATTCATAAATTTATATCTTCATCAATTCGTCTTGTCCATTCTGATAGTTGTATTCAAACTCAAATAACTGTCGTCCAAAAACCAGCAGAAATATTATTAATCAAAAACCACGAAAAATCTAATACCATTATTTTTGGTGTCGATGTGACTAATCAAAATACCAATAACACCAAAACTACTACTAAAGAAAGCAATGCAAATGATAAAAAACAACAACAGATAAAGAGTAATAATACTTTTCAAGTTACCAAAAAAGTTGGATATTCTACTAGAAATTTTTATTTAAATAAAGCTTATCACGAGTATGGTGTTTTGTGGACCAAAGAAAAAATCAGTTGGTTTTTTGACAACAAGAAGTACTATGAAATATCTCTGGATCCCAAAAGTTGGAATTTACTTACAACCAGACATGTTAGCAGTAATTCATCTTGCTTTCCAAATGGAACACTTGTTTTTCCGGACCATATGAAATTCCTCATTGATCTTGACATTTATCCTGGATTCACAAATCGTAGTATTGATTTACAAACTTCAATTCTGGATATAGACTGGATTCGTGTATACAAACAAGGAAACAAGTAAATGCGTAAGTGCAACCAAATAATTAAATTGTGATCATATTATTTTGAATAGGTTGTTGGAAATTGTTTATTGCAATCTTCTACAATTGAAAGTCAAAATTATAGGGTTTCAACATGTTAATAATTATTACGTTAATAATTATTGTATTTACCATAAACAATATATGTACTCATAACCGTTCCGTTTGTAAGAACAGTACGCTTTCACTTTAATACTTTCTCTAACATAACTTTCTCTGCGTACATATATTTTCACATTTACAAATAACAAATATCTCTTAGGTATATTATATCATATCACGTAATGGTTTTATAAGTTATACATAGATAGTTAATGTGTTTAATCTTGGTAATAATAGTACTTTGTAGACAACCCGAGTATTTTCTTGTACATGTTAACATTATTTACTAGTACACAGTATTTCACTGTCAGTAACACAAAAGTAATAGTTGTGTGTATTTTACCAGTAGAAAATTATTCAGCAGAAATTTCGAGCTTGAATTATTTTCAATCCACTATTTATCACGTAAAATACGCTATAAGCTATACATAATAGAACATATTAAGTACTATCTTATCAAGTAATACTGGCAAATACAGATATATATATTTATAATTCTAGATATAATAGAAGTATAATAGGTATTCATAGGAGCAATTTACATGTATACATCCATGAACCATGAATGTCTTATATATTATTTATCTCATTCATCTTCAATGTGTAGAATCCTTAGTACAATGTACAATATATTTATACTTATTATTAAACATGATTAACTATATTGAGCAAAATTGGTCAAAGGGTTAAAACACGAGGAAGATATAATTACTGGCGATAGAATTATTTGTAATTTGTAATATTATACAGGTAAAGTACATTGAAGGTAGATAGTATAGAATAGTCTTACATGGAAAATAAAAGCATATAATATATTATAGAGCCTGTAATCACTAACGTGTATATACTGGAATTTTTTGCGCATATTTACTTATTTACTGACCTACGTCTTTTATACATCAGGAGTTTTTAAAACTTTAAGAAACTGTTTTGGCATAATTTTCGTAATACATAATATATTTTCAAAATATTCGTCTTCTTAAATTCACAACAACGACGACACTACCTAATTTCAAGATGTATACTTGGCCTTTTTCATTTGATGATTTGAGATTTTCTTATGTTTTATACATTTATACATACCCACACAATAAAGAGAAAAAATTGTATATTAGCTCAGTTTTCGAAAAACTGAAAATGTACAAGAATTTTGACCTAATAATCATTATAGATACTTTTCAAAACAATGTATTTGATTAGTTTAAGTTTAAGGTATAATTATATTGCTATAAAAACTAGGAATAAATAGTCATAGATGTCAATAGTTTATCTATTGCTCAGTACCAGAGTACGTGACTTCCATTCACACAACCACTCAAGTTTTCTCAATTTGACTGCATAAAAAATGTATACAGCT